>CAUYQV010155654.1:0-53515 GCA_963574575.1 Galagoides demidoff | reverse complement strand
CTCAAGCTATCCCCCTGGGTAGAGTGCCATGGCATCACAGCTCATAGCAACCTCCAACTCCTGGGCTCAAGCAAGTCTCCTGCCTCCGCCTCCCAAGTAGCTGGGACCACAGGCGCCCACCACAACACCCGGCCATTTTTTGATTGCAGCCATCATTGTTGTTTGGCAGGCCTGGGCTGGGGATTCGAACCCGCCACCTTAGGTGTACGTGGCTGGCGCCTTAGCCGATTGAGCCACAGGCGCCGAGCCAGAAACTTATTTCTAACAGCTCCAGAGACTGGGAAGTCCAAGATCAAGGTGTCAGCAGGGCCGGCGTATGGTGAGGACCTGCCTTCTGGTTCACAGATGGCTCCTCCTACCTGTGAGGATGGAAGGGGCAAGTGGGCTCTCTGGGGTTCTTTTTATAAGGGCTCTCACGCCATTCATGAGGGCACTGCCACCAAGGGCTAATCACCTTCTAAGGCCATCACATTGGAGATTAGCTTCCAATGCAAGAATTTTGGGGAGACACAAACACTTGGACCATAGCCCTCCTGGTATTTGTGACCCCACCCCGTCCTCCCTTCTTTATCTCAGCTTTTTATAATATTGATTAATTCGGCTTCCTTCTCTGCAGAGGGAAGAGCAGCCTTCCTTCTCCCCCAGCCCTTCGGATCTCATGGCCTTACCAAGCATGCTAGAGACAGCCACAGAGAGGTTTATTTTTTAAGAAGGAGGAGGGAGAGGCGGTGAGACAGGGGATGTGGAAGAAATCTCACCTGTTAATAAATCTTGCTCCTGTCACATTGTACTCTGGGGCTTGGTGTGACAAGGGCCTTAAGAGAAGCTGACACAGTGCTGCGGGGGTCTTGGGCGAGCCAGCCCCATGGAGCTTTCCCGGGGCACTGCTTTGCGCTGCTCATTCATCTGCCCCGATGCAGCTGGGTGCAGAGACCCGCAGCTGCGCTCGCTGTGCCGGGGTCAGCTTCCAGATGCTCTGTTGGACGGCTTTGATCCGTGAACAAATCTGTTACAAGTCAGTTAAACCTCTAGTGATTGTTGGCTGAATTAGTGCTTGGAAGCTAATGGAGGAGTGAGAGCACCGGGCTTCCTTCCTCCTGGTCCCTTCAGCCATGCCGGGTCTGCGGGGTTAATGAGGGTTTGTGGCTGCCGCAGGTGGGATGAGTGGGGTGAGTTCATTCAAACTCTTTGTGTTGGCTCCCTGTGTACACAGCCAGCTGTGGCCTTTTACCAGAACCTGGGCCTGGTGGCCACTGGCAGTAATCTGGCTTGATTATCAGACTGGGCTCTGGATATAGGCACAATACACCCTGCGCCCACTCACCCATGCACCCATGAAGGCATTTGTTGTTTCAAAAAACCATTTACTGGGTACCTATTCTGTACAGGGTCCTGTGATATAGAAATGAATAGTGCCTGGACCCTGTACTTGAAAACGTCACACTCACAAAGGACCTCAGCCCCCACACGATGACCCGTTCTGTGGTGCTCTTGTTGTTATGTGGGTGTGCCATCCATGTGATCAGCAGTATTTTGTCATATAGACATAGAACACCCTATGGATACATTCCTCTCTTGATGGGCACTGAGTATTCACCTTTTCTGGTTATGGCAAATAAAGATGGTATTATACATTTTTTTTGTGTGTGTAGACATAAACAGTCATTTCTATTGGGTTTATACCTAGGAGTGGAATCGCTGGGCCCTCAGGAAGGAGTATTTTTAGCTATAGTAGAAATTGTCCAATAGCTTTGCAATTTTTACTCTCACCAATGGCATATGACAGCGGTTCTCAACCTGTGGGTCGCGACCCCTTTGGGGGTCAAACAACCCTTCCACTGGGGCCGCCTAAATATCTCCTGCATATCAGATATTTACATTACAATTTGTAACAGTAGCAAAATTACAGTTATGAAGTAGCAATGATAATAATTTTATGGTTGGAGGTCGCCACAACATGAGTTGTGTATTAAGGGACATGAGTCCCTGTATTAAAGGGACGCATGTGTATTAAGGGACACAACATGAGTCCCTGTATTAAAGGGACGCGGAATCAGGCAGGTTGAGAACCACTGGTATGAGATGGAATTCACATTTTATGGTGCTGAGTGTGGCTCTATGATCATTGCAGGTTTTGTTCCTCTCATTTTACACACCAGGAGGAAAAGAATCATTTGGGTGAAGGGACCTACCTTATGTCTTGCAACAAGCAGGTGGGAGAGGGAAATTTGAACCAAGGTTGCCTGAGTGCTAAGACCTGGGTCTGGTGGACCCTTGCCATTGCACTGGCACCATTAGCAAAGGTGACCTTGGCCATCACTACTTGATAAGTCTTCAGGGGAGAGATGGGGCCTGGGGTATCCACCATGTAGTTCCAGTCTGGAAAGCCAGGGAGTCCGATAGATGCTGACCGCCCATCAGCACACAGGTGGCACCCCAGGAAGCAGCTTGCTGATGCTATTGGATCCTCTGCAGCTCTTGTTCCCACCTGACATGTGTCCCGGCTTGTCTCTGACCTTTGGGATTGTGACTTGTGGCATGTTCAGTGTTCTGGTTTTTAAAGCTGATTCTCAGCCCAGTTTTCTAAATTATGACCTGAGCACCTCTTTTGGAGTATTGTAGCAGAAGTTGGTGGTATCCTTTGTGGGATGAATTGTGATCCTCCAAATCATGTATTGAAGGCTTAACTTGCAGCCTTCAAATAACATGACTGCACTTGGAGATAGGGTCTTTAAAGAGGTAACCAAGTTCAAGTGAGGTCATTAAGAGGGCCCTAATCCAATGTGACTGGTGTCCTCAGAAGAGGAAATTCGAGCACAGACATACACAGAGGAAAGACCATGTGAGGACACGGGGGGAAGAAGACCATTGACAAGCCAGAGGGAAGCCTCTGAAGAAACCCACCCTGCAGACACCTTGGTTTCAGATGACCAGCTTTCAGAACTGTGAGAAAATAACTTTCTGTTGTCTAAGCTCCCGATCCATGGCACTTTGTTATGGCAGCACCACATCCCTCCCTTACCCCCTGCACCTTTTCCATGTACCAGAGGGACTTCTGATGGCTAATGTTTTCTCTTTGCATGAGGGCTTCCTCCGGGCAGGCCCAATAGGAAATAAGTGTTGGAGAATTACCTCCCAGCCCTTAACAGCCCTCACCAATGATGGTGGAAATTGGAGGGAAAAGGTCCCCAGCCTCCTCACCCCTCAGCTGAGGAAGCTCTGAACTGCAAGTTTTACCCTGCCTGCCAGAGCTCTGAGTGGGGTGGAGCTCAGTTGCCCATTCTGGTAACCTGCGTGATGACTGGCCCTTCCTTGGTTACCTTCCCTGCCCTATCTTGCTTCCTCATCCTACCTGAGTTTCCTAGGATCGTGACTTGGTCAGCTTCTGGTGCTGTAACAAAAATACCTAAAACTGGGTAATTAATAAACAAAAGAAATTTATTTCTTCCAGTTCTAGAGGCTGGGAAGTCCAAGATCAAGCATCTGGCAGATTGGGAGTCAAGTGAAGGCCTGTTTCTCATAGAGAGCTCCTAGCTCCAACCTCTTTTATTAAGGGCACTAATTACATTCATGAGGGTAGAGTTCTGACATCCTAACCACCTCCTGATCACCTCTTAATACTATCACACTGGGGATTAAGCTCTAGTATATGAATTTGGGGAGGGGGACACCAACATTATAACCATAGCAGATTACCTCCCAACTAATCTACTTACATTGCAGTCTTTATCCCAGGCTCTGCTACTAGAGGGTTCAAACTAAGACAAGTATAGCTTACATTTCCTTCCAATTCGGAGCACCCTAAATAAACACCCTTTCGGCTCAGCATCTGTGGTTCAAGTGGCTAAGGGGCCAGCCACATACACCCAAGGTGGTGGGTTCGAATCCAGCCTGGGCTCGCCAAACAATAATAATGGCTGCAACCAAAAAATAGCCGGGCATTGTGGCGGGCGCCTATGGTCCCAGCTACTTGGGAGGCAGAGGCAGGAGACTCGCTTGAGCCCAGGAGTTGGAGGTTGCCGTGAGCAGTGAAGCCATGGCACTCTACCCAGGGGACAGCTTGAGGCTCTGTCTTAAAAAAAAAAAAATAAAATAAACACCCTTTCTAGCTGGGCTAAGGCCCTGGGGTCTTTTCCCTCTATGTGACGCCAGAGCCAGCAGTCCCACCAGATCTTGGCAGCCAGTGCCATGGGTTCTGTTCACATATTCTGGACCTGACCCAAGGGGCTGGCATCTGAAATTTAATTGAGTAAAGCAAAGATCTTCTCTTATAAAACAGACAGGGCTGCAACTTACAAGAAAATACTGGTCAGAATGAGGAAAATTGTCAATCTCACAGAAATGTGTGCTTTTGGTGAATCCTTGAACTCAAATAAACATCACATAATAATTATCTCAGTCCACTTTGTGCTGCTCTCACAGAATAGCACAGGCTGGGTAATGAACAGAAATTTATTGGTTCATAGTTCTGGGGGCTGAAAAGTCTAAGATCAAGTGGCCGCATCTGGCGAGGGACTTCTTGCTGTCCCATAACATGGCAGAAGGCATCACACAGATGAAGGTAGAGAGAGAGAGTGGGCATTAGCAAGAGGGGTGAACCTGCTCCCCCAAGAACAAGCTTGCTCTTGGCAGTAACAGCCTTAATACATTTAGGAGGGTGCATGACCTAAACACCTCTTAAAGGTCCCGCCTCCTAATGCTGTTACAGCAGCAACTAAATTTCAATATGAGTGTTAGAAGGAATGAACATTCAGATCACGGCAATAATCCTTACCTACGAAGCTGATGGAAGAATCAATTCACTATGGATCTTTTCCTGCAATTTCTTTCCTTTTCCTCCTGCTTACCATTCATCTTCTTTTGGTTATTTCTCTATGCTCCACACATTGTCTCTCTATAGTTTATTTCCCTGCTGGGCCATGTCTTATTCTCATACACAAGGGGAGTTCACTAGAGGATGGATACATTTTTCTCTGAATCACAACTGTAGCTGGGAGGCTGATGGTGGCTTTCTTCCAGGAACTTTTATTTTCAGTACCATAAACTTCTTTGCCATGGTGAAGGAGAAGCTATCAAAAGTCTGTTTATCTGCACAGCTGAAAGCCTAGAAGTTAGCCTTATTTATGGGATCCTGAGCCTGTCCATGATACTGGGTAAGAAATAAAATTGCAGCAAACCAGCTATGGGCCAAGTGTCAACAAATCTGTGTCTTCCAGATTGGTTGGAGGCCAGCAGAGAGTCAGACAGACTGCTCAAATGCCAGCTCTGCCCCTTACAGTGTGTGTGATCTGGGTTCTGTGGTCTTTCTGAGCCTCAGTTTTCTTTATATTTAAAGTGAGAAAGATGGCTGGGCCTGGTGGCTCCCCAGCACTTTGGGAGGCTGAGGTGGGAGGATTGCTCAAGGCCAGGAGTTTGAGATAATCCTGAGAAAGAGCAAGACCTTATCTCTACAAAAAAAAAAAAAAAAAAAAAAAAAAAGAAGAAGAAGAAAATATTAGAAAAATCAGCCAGCTGTGGCGGTGCATACCTGTAGTCTCAGCTATTTGAGAGGGAGGCTGAAGCAGGAGGATTACCTGAGCCCAGGAGTCTGAGCTTGCTGTGAGCTAGGCTTACATCCTGGCCCTCTAGCTTTGGCAACAGAGTGACACTCTGTCTTAAAAAAAAATGAGAAAGATAACACCCCCAATCAAAGGGCTATTGGGAGGATTAAGTGAGACTGCATATTTGAGGTTCAGAAGTCAGTGCTTGGGGTGTGTGGTTCTTCTCACTTCTCTGTATGACCTGATTTAGGGACCCTGAAGTTCTTTATTAAAAACCCCTTTACAACCAGTTTTATTGAGGTTATAATGTACATATAATAAGATGCACTTATTGTAAGTATACAGTTTGATGACATTTGACAGATATGCATAACCGTGTAACCACTCCCCCAATCAAGATAAAGAACATTCCTATCAGCCCCAAAGTTCCCCCATGCCTCTTAGTCTTAGTTTCCTAGGGCTTCCGTAACAAAGTACCACAAACGGAGTGGTCTATACAATAGAAATGTTTTCTCCCAGCCCAGGAGGCTGGACGTCTGAGTCAAGGTGTTGGCAAGGCTGGCTCCCTCTGATGAGAGGGATGAATCTCTTTCAGGTCTCTCTTCTTGGCTTGTAGTGGCCATTTTCTCTCCCTCTCTTCACTTCCTCCTCCTTCTTGGGGTGTCTCTGTGTCCCAACTGCCCTTTCTATCAGAGCGCTGGTCATATTTGATGAGGGTCCATCCTAATGACTTCATTTTAACTTGCTTACTTCCATAAAGACTCTATCTCCAAATAAGGTCACACTCGGAGATATTGGGGGTTCACACTTCAACATATGAATTGGGGGGAACATGGTTCAGTTCTTAACAAGTCACTACCCCACTGTGAGCCCAGGCAACCACTGCTTTGCTTTCTGTCACCTTGGATTAGTTTTCCTGTTCTAGAGTTCCATATAAATGGGATCTTTTTATCTGCACAGCTGAAAACCTAGGAGTTAGCCGCACAGATCTCCTTTACCCCGTCGCCTGCTTCTGCCTGCACAATACCCATTTCTCCTCCTGCTCTGTGCTCTGCTCGGTCTGTATAGCCCAGTTTTTGCTTCAGCAGCAGAGTCAAGTCTGGGGCACTGGACTCTTTTCTTTTCCCCAGACCTTGACTTAGAATATTTGAAAAGTTCACCCTGGCTTTACCTGCCTCCCTGGAAGTATGTGAGAAAATGTCCCTGGGCCAGAGAGAGTGGGGATGAAGCGTAAACGTGGGTGTGTCTGTAGTATAGCTCCAGGGAGATCTTGCTTAATAAGACCACTTCTACAGGGGCTGGCCCCCCACTAGACAAGCCGAGACATATCAGAGAAGTCTCTTAGGAAACTTCAGCAGCCGTCCCTTCTGTCTGAAAGTAGATAAGGTCACTAGCAATCCCTTTTGTTGTCAGACTTCTGCACTAGCCTGAGACCTTCCCATAGGGAAGGGGCCCTGGCTTGTTTGCCCACCCTCTGCTCATTCCTCTTCATGCAAAGGTCTATGCACAAGTTTTATTAAAATCTGCCTGTAGCATGAGTGAGGACATCCGTGTGCAAACCTTCTGCTGGCTCCAGCAATAAAGAATTCGGGCTTTATTTATAGGGCTGCCTCCAGGATCTGACAGGAGGAATTGAACATGCTGCCAGGGTGCAAAATGAGATTTCCCAGGAAGACATTCAGTGGTCTAAAGGGGCCTCCAGGGAGTGAGAGAGGAGACAGGCAAGGTGAACAGACAGAACCATCTGGGCAGCAGCCTGAGGGGGTGGACCCTCCCTCCTCAGGGGCAGGGAAGGTGGCAGAGACTTTTGGGGGCTCTTGCCCTATTTGAAGTAAACCAACACGTTCTCAGCCATCCAGAGGCTTTCTGCAGGGCACTGCTAAGCCTCGGGTAACTGAGCACCCCTCTCTTGTTCCTTCTGCTGGCTTTTCTCCCTTTTCTTTCTTCTTTGTTTCCCTCCCTCCCCACCCCCTTTCTCTTCTCTAATCCTGATTTCTCCCTGAAGTAGCATCGGGGCTGTTCATATATGTTCTGGTTCTCTCTCTCCTCCGGGAGGCAGATAGGACCACACTTCTGCTCTTGTTTCAAATGACATTTGGTCATATGATTTGCTTTGGTCAGTGAGGTATGAGCGACTGTTTGAAGTGCAGATGCTTTAAGGGCCAGTGCCTGGGCTACCCTCTTCCTTTTCCTCTATCATAGTGACCAGTGATGCTTGAAAGGGTAGCTTTCCAAGTGAGTATGACTCAGGGCAGATCCCTCGCCTGAAATTCACTTTGGACCTGGAGCAAGAAAGAGAATAAGCATTTGCTGTTCTATGTCAGTGAGATCTGGGGGCTTGTGTGTTACTGCAGCATAACCTGCCCTACACTGGTCACTCCACTGTCCATCCAGAACCTTGGGAATGACTCATTCTTCTGCTAGAGACATTTAAGTGTCCAGATGCCTCTTTTGATGCAGTGCCTGCCCGCTTCCTTCTAGTAATCATGAAGGGCGATCTGGGGGAGAGGGAGGTGGAGGAGCGTTTTGAGCTGCTAGACTTAATGGAAAAGCTGCTAGGTGTGTTGGGAACCCACCTGGATGGCATTCTTGTTATCGTGATGTTCCAGGGAGAAGTCAGTTTCCTAGAGTGAAAGCGCTTTTTTTGTTCTCTGGCAGTAAATGATTCTTAACCTTTACACGGTCCAGCACCTACGTGGGGGATTTATGCGGCGCTCACTGCAGGTGTGGCCTGGCTCTCTTTTGCTCTGTTTCCTTGCCCATTGGGGCTTGGAAGAAACAGTTCTTTTTCCAGTGCTGAGGAATATGCTTCTGGCCCAAAGTCTAATTTTTCCTTCTTTGTTTTACTGCTTTGACTGTCTGGTGTTTGATTAACCTCACCCCTCCATCTTTGCCTTTTTTCCCTGGAGATGGTGTTTTGGGGTCTCTGATGGGAACCTCTGAAAGACATGGGCACAGAGAGAGGGGCTAACAATGCCCCTGGAGACAGGTCCCTCATTCCCCAGCACAGGTGCTATGCTAAGGGGAGGGGTCTGGGAGCTGCAAAGCCTGGGGCTCCTGAGGGGCACCCATGTCTTATTTGCACAAGGGGACTGTGTGGGCGAGCTGTGCCCCCTGTCTTGGTCATAGTCATGCATGATGTGACCCACAGAGCACACACCTGGAACTGTCTTGTTAGGCCAGAGTGTCCTGATACATCTTGTTAGGCCAGAGTGTCCTGATACATCACAGTGGAGCCAGGTATCCTCAGATTTGTGGTAATTTGTTACAGCAGCATTAGAAAATGAATATAGTAGTGGAGCAGGTTTTGGGTCTTCAACCAGCTATGGAGAGATACTTGGAATAGATGAGGTTTTGTGATCCAGGTGGTGATGATAATTGAGAGGCTGAGCAAGGTGGGTTAAGACAGGGAGATGTGGGCGGTGCCTGTGGCTTGGTGAGTAGGGCGCCAGCCCCATATACCGAAGGTGGCGGGTTCAAACCCAGCCCCAGCCAAACTCAACAAAAAATAGCCAGGTGTTGTGGCGAGCACCTGTAGTCCCAGCTACTCAGGAGACTGAGGCAAGAGAATTGCCTAAGCCCAAGAACTGGAGGTTGCTGTGAGCTGTGACGCCACAGCACTCTATGGCCACAAAGTGAGACTCTGTCTCTTAAAAAAAAAAAAAAAGACAGGGCCATGTACTGCAGACAGTGAGGGCCCTGGTCTGGCTAGAGCTGATGTTTAAGTGGAGTAAAAGATGGAATAAGGTGGGAATGGTCAGCAGCCCCAAGATCCTGGCTAAGGGGCTTGGGCTTAACCTTCATAATACCTTCATAGGGAAGGTATTATGGACTGAATGTTTGTGTCCCTTCAAATTCCTATGTTGAAACCTTATCTCTAACATAATGCTATTAGGGGGAAAGACCTCTGGGAGGTAATAAGGTCATGAGGGTAGAGCCAGGTGAGGGCCCTTATAGAAGAGCCCCTCCCCTCCCAGCTGCTCTGTCCCTTCTGCCATATAAGGGCACAGCTAGGAGGCGCCATCTATGAACCAGAAAGTGGGCCCTTACCAGACACCATATCTGCTGATGCCTTGTTCTTGAACTTCCCAGCCTTCGGAAGTGCGAGAAATAAACTTCTGCTGTTTATAAGCCACCCAGTCAATGGTACTTTTAAAAGAATACGGTACCTGAACTGACTAAGGCAGAAGGGATGTGATGAAGTGTTTCTGGGAAGGAAAGAAAACAAGGAAGGGAAATAGATGCAGAGTAGTGGGGTCACTGCAAGACCAGTAGCAGAGAGCTTGGAAACCCTGGCAGTGGAGTGGAATGTCAGAGCTCCAAGTTCAGACAGGTGAGTTCAAATCCAGTCGCACCATTTACTGCTATGTGACCTTGAATATGGTTCCTAATGTTTCCGAGCTTCAATTTTCTCATTTGTGAAAATGAGGAAGATATCAACTACTCAGCAAGGCTATCTGGAGGATAAAATGAAATACAAAAATGAGACATCTGGCGCCTGCTGCCCTTCCCCACCATTGACCTCGGTCTTGCCTTCTGAGATGGCAGCTTTCTCTGTGGGCTGCAGATGGTGGGTGGTGTTTGTGTGACAGCCACACTGGAGTGGTCCCTTTACCCTGCCACTGCTTATTACATCTCTCTGCGTGTCTCGGAGATCAAGTCATGGTCTCTCAAACATCTGAAGTGCATTGGACAGATTGCCAGCCCCAAAAAGCTTATGCTGATTGAGTGAGTCACAGTTCTGTCCTTGGAGAATTCTTTTAAAAGGAAGCCACTGTCTCTGCTGCTGCATTTTAGCAGGAGTTCCCCATTCCTGAGATAGTTGTGACTGGTTTAGAACCCATCGGGTGACAGGCACTGTATCAGGGTGACCAGTTCTTCCCTCCCACAACTCAAATCCTTACAATAATTTACAGGGAGGCCACATCATCCATGGTTTTCTCTTAAAGACAGAGAGTCAGAATTAGTGATAGGACATCCAAGGACATGGACAACTGAGTGGCCAATGCCAAGGAGAGTTTTTTTCTTTCTTGTGTCTTAACTACCCTGTCTCCATTATGGACCCTTTATCCACTATCTCTTAGATGTGTGGTCTTATCGCTTTCCTCGACTTCAGAGTGCCCTGGAATCTATATAGCCAGAATTGAATCTAATTCCTCCCCCTCTCAGCCAGCTCCTCTTCTGGCAATTCTGATTTGTCCTCTCCCTTTCTCACTCCCAACATCTGCTGGGGGATGGTGAACAGCACCCGAGGTTCAGACTCTCTTCTCTATTGGCGTGTATGTCCTGTGCATTTCTTAGTATTGTGCAAGATGGTGCTGCCTCCGTGCAAGATCTGGGCATGACCTTCCGTGGCTTCCAGCTCTGTTGTGGCATCTTCGACCTTTCTCTTGCTGCAGAAACAGATGATAAGATGGAATTTGGGGTGCAAAATATTTAGTAGGGATCACACATGTGGAAGGAAGGGGGAAGAAGCAGTTTTGGCAGAGGTAGAAGTTGAATGGCAGTGCAGGCTCTCTATAGCCTTCAGCTTCCAGGGCTCCCTAGAAGCATCTGCCTGGTTCTACCCTATCCTGGAGTTCCCTCCACCCATCTGCTGCAAACAGCCACTCTCTCTGTGGAAGGTGAGTTTAAATATCGGCTTGTTAATGGCCGTGAAGTGGTTTGCTCAGTAGGATGTGAAAGAACCTTACTCAATTTGTATTAATGCTCTTAACCTCTGAGATTTCCTCCCAGACTGCAGATGATGAGAATAGAGTTTCATTGCCCCGGCACGAGGGAAATGATTTCTCTCCATTTCAACGCTGTGATAATGCTTTACGAGGGTGCCCTTCACTTGCTAAGATATTCAAATGATGATAAATCAAAGTTCAACACTGTGGATGAGCCACAGCTCCATCAACATTTAGAGAATCCCTTGTAGATTTCCTGGTGAATTGCCCTTGATCCTTCCTACTCGTTTGTACTTAGGCACCCTGGGAGAACTCGAAGTGTGAGGGAGAAAAATGAGAGGATGCAGGGGAGAAGAAGGAAGCCTTGCGGCTTTAGTTTACCTGGCCCAGGTGGGATCTGAGAGACAGGTGGAACAGGCAGGAGTGAATTAGAGATAACCTGCACATTCATGCCCCCAAGCCCAACACTCCTTTTCCTAGGCAGACTGAGAATGAATGAAAATTCAACAGAGAAATCAACACTTCCATTCTGGAGCCCAGTGCAACAAAGGGGATAGAGGCCCTTTGTAAACAGTGATTTTCATTTAGGATTTGGAATGGAAAAGCATTGAGAGACAACATAGCCAGTGTATTTATTTGCTGGGGCTGCCATAACAAATGTCTTAGTCCATCCCAGCTGCTGTGACAAAACCACCATAGACTGGGCGGCTTATAAACAACAGAAATTTATTTCTCACAATTCTGGAGGTTGGGAAGATCAAGATCCAGGTACCAGCATATTCAGTACCTGATGAGGGCTGCCTTTCTGGTTTATAGCCAGCGACTTCATGCTGTGTCCTCATGTGGTGGCAGGGATGAGGAGTCTCTCTGGGTCCGCTTTTGTAAGGGCCCTAATCTCACTCATGAGGGCTCCACCCCATGACCTAATCACCTTCCAAAGACCCCACCTTCTACTACCATCTGGTTCTACCCTATTCTAGGTGAGAGATTCCAACGTATGAATTTTTTTGGGAGGGGCTGGAACACAGACATTCAGACTATAGCAATAAAGTGCCACAGTCTGTGTGACTTGAGCAGCACAGAAATTTATGTTCATGTGCTTCTGGAGGTTCAAGGTCTGAGATGAAGGGATCAGCAAACTTGGTTTTGCTTTGTTCTCAGGTGGCTTTTCCTCCATAATGGTCTATGTCCACATTTCCTTTTCTTGTAAAGAGCTCATTTTAACTTAATCGCTAAGAAATATCATTTAATATAATCATCTTTTTAAAGACTCTATCTCCAAACATAGTCACATTCTGGGTACTGGGGGTTAGGGCTTCAACCTCTGCATTGTAGGGGGCATAATTCAGCCCATAGCAATCATGTTGAAAGAAAGATCACAAGAGACCGTGACAATTTAATGAAAGCTCTATGTCTTAGCCTTGCAGGTAGTGGACCAGGGTTTGACATTATACTTGGTGGTGGCTATGCGACACCCAGTCTTCTTTGTGCAGCCTGAAGCTGTCTGAAAGGCCCTCATAGAGACTCATAGCTTTTTCTTAATTAGCTCTGTTCTATCTGGACCCTTCCTTCATTGCTTGGTCTGGTGGAACAGATGGTATGGTTAGGCTGAACCAGAGCAGGCTCATGGAGGGTCCTTGGATGCCAGGCCCTGGGATGAGGGGAGAGGAGATAGATAACCTGACTTCCCTGGGGCCTGCCAGCTGGCAGAGGAAGGGACCATACCATCAAGGCAAGAGACCAAGAAGAGATTCCTTTTATGGATTGAATGTTTATGTCCCCTCAAAATTCATACATAGGTATCCAATCCCTAACCCAATGTGATGCTTCTTAGGAGGCAGAGCCTTTGGCAGGTGATTAGGTCATGGGGATGGAGCACTCATGAATGTGACTAGTGTCCTTATGAGAGGAAGTTAGAGAGCTTGCTGGTTCTCTTACCACCATAAGATATGAAAGTCAGCTATCTGCAAACAGGAAGAGAGTCCTCACCAGAACCCGACCATGCCGGCACCCTGATCTCAGACTTTCAGCATCCAGAACTGTGAGAAATCAATCTCATTGCTTATAAGCCACAAGTCTATGGTATTTTTGTTATAAAGGCCTGACCTGTTCCTTAGGTCCTAGGGGGGATGATGTGAGTGTAAGACCTCAGAGGAAGGCTGGGGCAGTAGGGACAGGGGTTTCTGGGCTGAGCTTGACTTGGCCTTGACCACTGTGGATAAGCTGGAAAGAGGGGGGTTGTTCTGGGGATTGCATGAGCAATGGTATGGGCAAAGTGAAAATGGATATGTCCACATACAAGGGAAATTTTTTTCTATCAATGTTTTACTTGCAACCTGAGTTTTGATAGCTTTGGCAGCTCTTTTTTTTTTTTTTTTTGAGACGGAGCCTCAAGCTATCCCCCTGGGTAGAGTGCTATGGCATCACAGCTCACAGCAACCTCCAACTCCTGGGCTCAAGTGAGTCTCCTGACTCCGCCTCCCACGTAGCTGGGACCACAGGCGCCCGCCACAACGCCTGGCCATTTTTTGGTTGCAGCCATCATTGGTGGGCCCCGGGCTGGGGATTTGAACCTGCCACCTTAGGTGTATGTGGCTGGCGTCTTAGCCGCTTGAGCCACAGGCGCCAAGCCGGCCTCTCAGGTCTTGATTTTGCTATAGGTAAAGTAAGGATGATACACTAGGTATATAGGGTCTCTTCAAGTGATTATATGCATATGTCAGTCTATGCACCAATGGACTCAATTATCAGGTTAGAGAGCACAGCCTTCAAGGTATGGAGGCCTCTCTAAGGTGGTTCTTCACTGGCATCCTCTACTAGGCCCTTCAGTCCTGTCCAGCTGTCATCCTTTCTCCCCTTTCTTTTCACTGAACCTTCTGGAAAGCATTGTCTATACTTCCCTTCTCTTTTTCACCCCCACCTACAGCCCAGCCCACTACAATCTGGCTTCTTCTTATTGTGATCCACCAAGATGTCTCCACTGAGACCTTTAATGGTCTTGGCATTGTAAAATCCCAAGGACACTTTTCTGTCCTTATCTTACTTGGACTGTTGGGACCATTTGATACCACTGCCCACTACGCTGTTGAAACTTCTTCCTGAACCCAGGGTGAGAGTTTAGGCAAGAGTTAAATAGAGTATTGTGTGAAGACATTGAGAGTCTAGGGTAGCAAGTTGTCCTCGTCATGGGGACTCCATGGATTGGGAGTGGGCATCATCAGGAAAGGGACCCTGTATAGGAGTGGGTGATGGGAGAGGTTTGCATGTGGGCAGTGGTCAAGGATGACAAAGACATAAGAAGTGATGGGTTTGACTGGCCACACTTTGGAAAGGTGCTTTCACTCAGCACAATTGAAACCCCCAGCTGTCATTTGAGTGGTTGGTGAATTCTGTCTGGGTTCTATAGACAATCTTGGTAAACAATGGTTAGGAGGTGGGGGGTTTGGGCCATATCCTGAAAGACATAATCCCTAACTCACTCAAAATCCTGAATGTTAAAATCCCCAAAGGTCAAAATCCCTAGGGTCTAAAATCCCCCAAATCACAATTCCCCTAAAAAAAAAAATCCTGAAAATATAGTTGTGGCAGAAATAAAACATTCTGTAAAATATATTGATTTACTTTTTCAAAAGGGATTTATTTGAGAAATACTCCCACGGACACACCCCAAATGATGCTTTACTAGGTTTCTAGATATTCTTCAATCCAATAAGCTGACACCTGAAATTTATCCCTTGCCAAGTTGGCACCCATAGGCATGTCCTTAACCCATACTTAATTTCCAGATAAAGATGACAAGGTGACAGATCCACTTAACACACTATCCTGCGTGCAGTCCCCAACACACTAAAGCCTTCCTTGGAGTTCAGCTTTTAGGATATCAACATTTGGGATCTTATTCTTTGAGGATTATGGCTTTTAGGACTTTAAATGTCAGAGATTTTGATCATGCAGGGCTTCAGTGTTTGGTATATGTGCTGCTGAAGCGAGCACCGGGGCTTCAGTATTTGGGACTACGATGTTTGGGATTGTGACTTTCAGGATTAGGACAGGCAGGAGGGGAGGTGAGGAGAGTAGGGTCTGGTAGCTCTCAACCAGTGGCAGAAAGAGGGGGGATGGCAATAAGCCAGGGTGGCCTGGGACCTGGGAGGTGCTGTTAGCTCGTTTCAGAAATGAGAGGCGGCAGTAGTGGAGTGGGTGTCTGAAGCCATTTATGGAGAACTCTATAACCCATCTTCTTTCCAATTCATCCTCCTGCCTTTGAGGAACTGTGTGTGTGACACTTACACTGCTTGGCGGTTGGCGAAATTACAGCAACCCTCCCACTGTATGGCACACATTTGATTACATATCCTGTCGCAGTGGCTGTGTGGGCTATCCTAGATTGAGACCTGATTCCCGGCAGTAAGTGTGACGTGGTGGCTGGTTGGGGGACGTGCTGGGTAAATGTTTGTAAAAGCACAGAAGGAAGAAGGAATGGCTCAAACCAGCCTGTGCTACTAGAAACCGGTGCTTTTTGTCAGTGAGCAGAGCAGGGAGGCCCATAGTGCTTCCCGGGGTGTTTCTGCTCCAAGTCATTTCGTCCTGTGCCTCAGCACAATGCTCTCTGAAGCCCAGCCAACACTCTCCAAATGCACACAGCCGTCCTGTATGGAAGGTTTATTGCTTGTAGGGCTGTGTGCAGATCCAAGCGGGAGCTGATTCAGTGCAGACATTTCTGCCATCAGACACCCACAGCCAGCTGCCCACAGATGCCAGCAGATGCTTCTGTTTTCCGTGCCAGCAGGAGCCTTTGTGTGTGTGTCTGAGGCAATGAGCAAAATAATGAAAGCTGGGAAGAAATGGCCAGGAGAAAGTTGTGTGATCATCATTCCCACCTTCGGTCAGAGCTCTCAGGAACAACAGGGAGCAAGCAATCATGGAGGATTTAGTCCAAGAAAGCTGGCTCTAGTCTTTTAAAAGCAGCCTGTGATCAAGAGGGCTTGGAATAGCACCCTGGCCAGCTCACAAAGTGATTCTTTGTCAAGTTACCGAATCTCATGGCTAGAAGAGGCCTGGAGGTTATCTAAATATGGCACTGTCGTGTTGCAGATGTGGAACACTGAGACCTGCAAAGGAAGATAAACTGTTTTAACTAGGGTCATTTCCATCATCTTTGAGAATTAGAAAAAGTTTAAATAAAAAAAAAAAAGTATCCCCCTGGAGACAGAGACAACCCTGGGCCCAAGAGGGCGAGGGTTGGTGAGCAGTGCTGGCTGGATTTCAGCCTCCACTTGCCCACTTGGATAGGCAGCTTTGTGCAATGAACAACCTGCACAACTGTGCATGGTGACTCTGACCTCCAGGTTTACACAGTCACCTAACACAGGAGGTAAATCATAAGCCACTCTGTAGCCTACTCCCCTGTAGGTGATTGGGATGGGAAAAGTAACTCTATATACACTTTGGAAGAGTTGTCCGTGGGTCTGGGTTTGACTAAGCAAGGAGCAGCATTGGGTCCATGGCTTTAAAAGCTGACTGGTTTTTGGAGCCAGATGACCCAGATTCAAGTCCTAGTTTTGCCATTTCCTACCTGTGCGGACTTGGGAAATTGCTGTGTCTGTGCCTCCATCTTCTCATCTGTAAAATGGGTATTATGAATAGTCTCTTCCTCATGTTTTGCCTGTGAAAATCCACTGAGGTAATATGGGCAGGGGGCACAGAGAATTGCCTGGCACATAATGAGTGCTGCCTAAATGTTGAGATTATTATTCTGCTTCTGGGGATGGTAACACCATATTTGTACCTGAGGTCACTGAATCTTTATAACAACTTTGTGAGAAATGTATTCCCTCCCTCCTTCACTTGGCAGAATTGAGGCTTACAGAGGCATATGTGTTCACCCCAGATCCCACTTTAGCAGGGGAGCTGAGATGGAGTCATCATTTAGAGTATTTATAGGGCCACATGTGCCCCTTAGATCACTGGTAGCATCTTCCAATAGGTCCTGGCTAAAGTTTCTACATGCTTACATCCTCCCATGCCACACTTCAAACATAAATCAAAGCTTTCTGACATTTGTAAAGAAATGATAAGGCTAGGCTGGCAGAAGCCACTTCTTGACCAAAAACCCTCTAAAGGCCCAGGACTCACCCTTGTCAAAGGTGTAACAATGGGGCTTTGTCTTTAGGCCCCCGCTACCTCCTGGGTGCCTTTCTTTGTGCATTAGGCTCTGGTCCTCCCTCCACCTTCTGACTCACCAAGCCCCCTCAATTCTCTTTATTTCCTAGTTTGTAGCTTATGTTTTCATCTTTTTAATAGGTCTTTTACAAAGCCAATGCTTTTAATTTTGATGAAGTCCAGTTCATCCATTTTTTTTTTCTTTTATGGATGGTGCTTTTGCATCATGTCTAAGAACTCTTCACCACCCCTAGGTCCTGAAGATTAAAGGCCGGGCGCCGGTGGCTCACACCTATAATCCTAGCACTCTGCGAAGCCGAGGCGGGTGGATTGCCTCAGCTCATAGGTTTGAGACCAGTCTGAGCAAGACCAAGACTTCATCTCTAAAAATAGCTGGGCATTGTGGTGGGCACCTGTGGTTCCAGCTACTTGGGAGGCTGAGGCAAGAGAATCGCTTGAGCCCAAGAGTTTGAGGTTGCTGTGAGCTGTGATGCCACGGCACTCTGCCAAGGGCTACATAGTGAGACTGTCTCCAAAAAATTTTTTTTTGTTCATACATTTTATTTTTATTACTTTTATTTTGGGGGTATGTGTGATATTTAATATATTCATATAATTTGTAAAAATCAGATCAGTGTAATCGGGATATCCATCAGCTTAAATATTTGTCTTTTCTTTAGGTTAGAAACATTCAAATTATTTCCTTCTAGTTATTATGAAACATACAATAGTTGGATATATTGGAATAGTTGGAAACTATAGTTAAAGTACTCATCTATCAAACACTAGGTCTCATTTTTCTATCAGACTGTATATTTGTACTCATTAATTAACCTCTCTTTACCCCTGCCCTGAAGACTTTCTCGTAAAAGTTTTAGAATTTTTCACTTGCGTTTAACTCTATGGTCTATTGTGAGTTTTTTTTTTTTTTTTCCAATGGACATCCAGTTTCTCTGGCACCATTTGTTGAAAAGATTATCCTTTCTCCATTGAATTGCTTTTGCACCTTTGTCAAAAATCAGTGGGCCATACTCATGTAGGTCTATTTCTGGATTCTCTATTCTGTTGCATTGATCTGTGTCTGTCTCTCCACCAAAATCTCACTCTTGGTCACGGTAGCTGTAGATTAAGTCTGCAAATCAGGTACACTGATTCCTTTCACTTTATTTTTCTTTTTCAAAATTGCGTGAGCTACTGTAACTCTTTTGTCTTTCTGTGCGTAGTACATGCTTTAAAATAAGCTTATCTATATCTGTAAAAAGTCTTACTGGTTTTTTATAGGAATTGCTTTAAACCTCTCTATCAATGTGGCAAGAACTGACATCCTTTCTGTGATGAGCCTTTTAATTCATGAACACAACATGTCTTTCATTTATTTATATCTTCTTTGATTTCTTTCATCACCATTTTGTATTTTTCAGCATACACCTCCTGTTATCTCTTGTTGGATTTATATCTAAGTATAACATTTTTAGGGGCATTTGTAAATGGTATTGTATGCTTAATTTCAGTCTCCATTGTTAGGACATAGAAATACAATTGAT
This sequence comes from Galagoides demidoff, assembly GCA_963574575.1. Classification (NCBI taxonomy): domain Eukaryota; kingdom Metazoa; phylum Chordata; class Mammalia; order Primates; family Galagidae; genus Galagoides; species Galagoides demidoff. Next base: position 34,600 of record CAUYQV010155654.1, on the reverse strand, counting down.
TTTTTTTTGGTTTGGGATTCACTGAGGGTACCAAGAATTAGGTTACACTGATTACATTTGTTAGGTAAAATCCCTCTTATAATTGTGTCCCACTGTCAAGAGGTGTGCCATACAACGTGACCCCCCCATCATCCCCCCTCCCCTCACTCTCATTCCCCCACCCCCCACCTTGTATTAGATCATCTACTGCCTTCATATTAGAATTGAGTGCATTGGATTCTAGCTTCACCATTCCTGTGATGCCTTACTAAGAAGAATGTGTTCCAACTCTATCCAGGTTGATACAAAAGATATAAAGTCTCCATCTTTTTTAGTGCAATTTATTTTTATAGGTTGATTGTGAATCCTATGGCCTTGCCAGTCACTTATTAGTTCTGGGAGGTTTTTTGTTTTTGTTTCTGGTAGGCATTTTTCACTTGAGATTTTTTTTTTTAATAGACACACATGTCACTTGCAAATAGTGATAGTTTTCTTTCTTTCTTTTTGATCTATATCCCTTTTGTTTCCTTCCCTTGCCTTATTATACTGGCTACAACTTTTAGCACTATGTTAAAAAGAGCAGTGAGAGTAACTATCCTCATTTTGTTCTTGATTTTAGGGAAAAAAAGTTTCTTTAGTGAACGAAAAAGTCTTTTATCAATAAGTATGATGTTAGCTGTATGTTTTTTTTTCTCAGTTTTTGGCCTGGGCTGGGTTTGAACCCGCCACCTCTGGCATATGGGGCTGGCACCCTACTCTTTTGAGCCACAGATGCCGCCCTCGCTGTATGTTTTTTACAGATATTCTGTATCAAGCTGAGGAAGGGCCCCTCTATTCCTAGTTTGCTAAGAGTCTATCATGAATGGTTGTTGGATTTGGTCAAGTGCTTTTTCTGCATTTATTGATATCAGACTATGATTTTTCTCCTTTAGCCTATACTTATGGTAGGTTACATTAATTGATTTTTAAATATTGAACCAGCTTTGAATCTCTGAAATAAACTTTGACTCAGTTATGGTAGGTAATTATTTTTATTATTACTTAGTTCTATTTGTTAACATTTAATAAGGATTTTCGCCGCCTCTATAATCTTGAGGAATGTTGGTTTGTAGTTTTCTTGTTTTTCTTTTTTTAATAGCTGTATTTAATAAGAGAAATAGGCAGAGGTGTGTCTACTCCATTTTACTTAGAACCAGAAGAATTTAGGGAGCTTTTCAAAGAATCCTGATATCCAGGCTGTGCTTCAGATCACGTCTGACACTTGGCTTATATTGTTTATAAGACTCTCTGGTATTGGCTCGGCGCCTGTGGCTCAAGCGGCTAAGGCGCCAGCCACATACACCTAAGCTGGCGGGTTCGAATCCAGCCCAGACCCACCAAACAATAATAATGGCTGCAACCAAAAAATAGCCAGGCGTTGTGGCAGGCGCCTGTGGTCCCAGCTACTTGGGAGGCAGAGGCAGGAGAATAGCTTGAGCCCAGGAGTTGGAGGTTGCCGCGAGCAGTGAAGCCATGGCACTCTACCCAGGGGACAGCTTGCGGCTCTGTCACAAAAAAAAAAAAAAAAAAAAAAAAGACTCTCTGGTATTTCTAATGTGTAGTTGTTTGTGAGAATTAGTTTGAGAACAAAGAAACTAATTCCATGTGAATAATTGCCTGATAACTTAGTTGTATCCATGAGGGGCTCAGCAGATAGTCTACAATAAGGTACTTCAATGAAGAGATAGAGAAGTGGACAGAGTCAAGGAAACACACAAAGGATGGTGAGACACTTAAGGATAAGCAATATCTGGAAGCTTTTACCACCCTCAGAATTGAGGAACCAGGGATGGGAATGGGATTCTTGGTGTTTGGTGAGAGCTGTTGTGATGCTGGAATGTGGCTCTCTCCCAGCATCGCAGAAGAGAGAGGAGGAGGAGAGACACATCTCAGCCTCGCCCTACTCCTGTCATTTGGTTTTCCATCCATACCTCCTATTTGCACAAAGCTGGATGATACAGGAGCCTAAGGGATATTGTCCAGGATGGCAGGAGCCCCAGAAGGGGAGCCAGACAGAGAAAAGGAGAAAGCAGATTTGAGGGGCATTGCATCGCTCCCAAATGTTTGAATTTTAACCCCAATGTTTTGAATTAGAGAAATAGAGGCCATGGGGATGATGTGAGAGAGGGATATTCTGGCAGAATGGCATTCTTAGCAGGGCTCAACTAACATGAAGTACCTTCCTCCTTGAGGTGGGGCAGTGTGGTTTCTAGACTACCCTGAAAACTCTGTAGAAATGCAAAGTGCCTCAGACACTCTGGGGGTGGGGCCCAGTGATCTGTGTTTTAACAAGCTCACCTTCCCCATCCCCAGGTGGTGCTGATGTGTGCTCAAGTTTGGGAACCACTGGCCTAGAAGATTGCACAAGGCAGTGAATATGGCAGGAAACATTTTGAAAATGGAGGTAGAGATCTTAGCTTGCTTGGTTATGAAAGGTGTGAAAGGAAGGTGTAATTGTTCTAGAATAAATACCATTGACCCTTTGAACAACACAGGCTTGAACTGCCAGGGTCCCTTCTATGTGGGTTTTCTCCTGTCTCTGCTACCCTAGACAGCAAGGCCAACTTGACCTCTTCCACTTCCTCCTTCCCATCAACCTACTCAAGTGAAGGCAAGGAGGAGGAAGACCTTTATGATGATCCACTGCCACTTAATGAATAGCAAATATATTATCTTGTGGTTTTCTTAATCACATGTTCTTTTCTTTAGCTTTAAGAATACAGTATATAATACACATAACATACAAAATATGTTAATCTACTGTTTATGTTGTTGGTAAGGCTTCTGGTCAATGGTAGGCTGTTGTAGTTAGTAGTAGGTAAGCTATGGGGAAGTCAGAAGTTTTATGCAGATTTTCAATTGTTTGGGGATTGGTGCTCTTAACTCTTGAGTTGTTCAAGGGTCAACTGTAACAACGTGGGGGAGAACTCTCTTCTTGCCCCCAGTTTACAATTTCTAGTCATTTTTCACCACTCTTGACACTGTCAGTGGGCTTGGTGCTTTCCTACAGAGCCCTTCAGTACACAGATATCTGTGTCTTTTCTCAGGATTTGTGATGCTAGGGCCCAGACATCTGCATTTTCAGAGTGTTTCTATGGGCTTGGTTGGAACACCACCAAGCTAGGTGCCATATGGGCGTCAACATGCTTGATCGACTTTTGCCTCTGGGCCAGGAATCTCAATATACATCCTTTTATCCTTAAGGAACCCTGAGTGAGTAATGTTACCCCCAGTTGGAAATTGAGGAGATGAAGGTAGAGGGAGGGCCAAACTGCTTGAGGTCACATAACTGGCAGAGAACAGACTGAGCTTTTAAACCCAGTTCCCCCAGACCCATTTTGTATATTGTATAGTTTTGGCTACTGGAGCCCCACCCCCACTCCTTTCCCTATTACCTGCCTGGCTGAAAGATGTTTGCCCTGTTCTATAAAACCCAGGCCCCTCTGCTCTCTGGAAACAAGCAATTGATGGAAAGACAGCCTTCCTTGGAGGGTCATAACTACACAACTCGAGGCAAAGTGGCCCCTCAGGAATATGCTTTGTTCACAGGAAACTTTTTTCTTATAGATTCTGCGATTAACACTTAAAGGGAGTTTTCCTCTAGGGGGAATTTACTGCGGAATAGATCTTCCTTGGAATAGATCTTCTTCCCGAGTGCTGTCACATTGCTGGAGTGTATGCCCCACTCCTTGGCCATTTGTCTTCCCTGCTTGTCTCCTATCCTAGTCTGCAGGTTGGATGGAGGACTGTCGCAGATAGTACAGAAAAATGAGGCAGGGGGCCAGGGGACTTGTCCTCCACTTGGGATGGGCAAAAGGGGACTGAGTGTCTCTTTCTATCCCATCTTTCTGTTTTCTGTGACTTAGTGAAGGTGAGAAGGAGGAGGCTGCAGAGGAGGAGCAGGGAAAGGGGAGGAAGAGGAGATGATGACCTTCACTAGGAGCTCTCTGTTCTCTCCCCCTGCACCCAGACCTGGAATTGCTCTCTCCTTGTCTGACAGGCTCTCTGTCTGCTCTCTGCTCATGGCACTAATGCTTCCACACCAACTTTCCGATACCAGCAGGGTGGTCTTCCGTTCATTTCAATCCTGCCTTGGGTCACAGTGGGGGCAGCTGTGGGAGAAGCTTGTTCTGGCCTCCAGTGATTCCAGGCATTGGGGGAGCAGGTAAGGAGCAGTGAAGCTGAAACCCCTTGAGGTCAGTGCAGAGAGCTGCGGGCAGTGTTGGCACTTGGCAAAGGCACTCCGCTACACACCAGGGGGGATTCTATTAGCTCTCTGCAGCTGGCAGCCTGGCTCCAAGATGACATTTTGAGCAACGGAGGGAATGGGGTCTCACAGATGAGAGTGGCATCTGGGGCCTGAGGCAGGTGGGGACAGAGAGAGAAGGCTCAGGTTGCTCATCATCCTTGCAGCTGAGGTCCAGGGTGGATTGGATGAGTTTGTGGTGCTCAGCTAACCCTGTGTTCATCCTTGTTAGAAATGGTTGGCATTGAACAGATCAAGATGTGCCCACATTTCCAGGATTTAGGGCCAGAGGACAGCTGTAATCTGTTATTAGTCAAGGACCTCAATAGCCCCGGCCTTAATCACACATAGGATGCTCATATCTCAGTGCTTCCTGTGTATTCTCACAACCAAATCCATAGGGTAGATCCAATGATTAGTTCTATTTTTTAAAGAAAGGGAAATGGAGGCACAGAGAGTATAAGTAATTTGCCCAAGGTTTATAAGTAATAAGTGAAGTGAAATGGCAAATGCAAGAGAAGGATGGATCCCACTTCAAGTATAATCAGGTAATAGAAATTTATTGATAATTTGGACACCTGCAGGTGGGCTGAGACACCATAAGGGTGTGCAGCAGCCTCGAGTGGCAGGTGAAGGGCTCTTTTATACCATGCTCAGCAAGCTAGCGTAATACAGAAGCCAATCACAGAGGTTAAAGCAGGGGGTCGCAAGGTGGGGGGACATATTGGCTCATAATCACAAGATATATCACATGTACATTACTTCATGATCATAAGATGGGGTATGTCATAGGGATTTACACAATTCAAGGTGGAAGTACATGTTTACTTAGACATTAACTCATAGTTCAGGGTACATAACAAGTGTTGGGTAAATTTCTGAGAACAACTTGGGACCTTTTTATCCTGGGCTTTATATGGAATCCAACCCTCCCTTCCTCAACCCCTCCCTGCATACTTCCTCAATTTCAGGTTGTTTCTCTACCCTTGAGAGGGCAGGAACTAAAAGGCTTAGGAGAGGTTTCTTTTTCTAGGGTAGGGGGCTTGTTCCCTACCGGTCTTAGGGAGAGGGTCAAAGACTGGGGGCTTGCTTATTACATAAGTAGTGAAGGTGGGATTTGAACTCAGACAATCTAGCTTTAGTGTCTGGAACTGTAACACTTCTTTATACATTCTTGAGATTGTATACTCAAGGTTGTGAATAATTTCCTCAGTTTTCACTCCTGCCGGATGGGATTACTAGTGTCTCACAGGCTCATGGAGAGGATTAAGAATCAAGGGAGAGCAACTAGACAAGAGTAATGAGACTGTGCGGCTGTGCAGGGCAGCACACTGGACCTTGTACCAGTGACTCAAATCATGGCCACATGAGGGCTCAAAGCACAGCTCCCTCCTCATGGAGCTTACAGTCTTCTGGTAGTCATGGCAAAGCTGGTACCTGGATACCCACAGAGTCAGGCATGAGAACATGTGATCTCCAAATAGATGTACTGAGCCCCTGCTGGAGGGGGCTGGGAAGAAGCAGCATCACAGTACAGAGAAGCAGAGGTGGGGGGGTGGCAGTAGGAAGCTGTATGTGTATCAGTCTCTTTTTGCTGCTGCAACAAATGATCACAAACTTAGTGGCTTAAGAAATATAAGCTTGGGCTGGGCGCAGTAGCTTACACCTGTAATCCTAGGATTTGGGAGGCTGAGGTAGGTGGATTGTCTGAGCTTATAGGTTCGAGACCAGCCTGAGCCAGAGTGAGAAATAGCCTCTAAAAATAGCTGGGTGTTGTGGCAGGCGCCATGATGCCATAGCACTCTACCAAGGGTGACAAAGTGGGACTCCGTCTCAAAAAAAAAAAAAAAAAAGAAATGTAAGCTTATTCTCTTACAGTTCTGGAGGTCAGAGTCAAAAGTTAAGGTGTTGAAAATTGTTCTAGAGGCTTAGAAGAAAGTCCATTTCTTGGCATTTTCCATTTTCTAGAGGTCACTTATATTCTTGGCTTGCTGCTCCTTCTTCATCTTCAAAGCCAGCCCTGAAGGACCTTCTCTCTTTTCTGCTCTTTGCTTCTGCCCTTCTATCTCTGGCTTTGATCTTCCTACCTTTCTCTTATAAAGACCCTGTGATTACACAGAACTCACCTGGATGATCCAGGATAATCCTTCCATCATAAGATCCTTAACTTAATCACACCTGCAGAGTCCCTTTTGTCTTTTGAGGTAACAAATTCACAGGCCCTAGTCTATAAATATGTAGACATCATTGTTGGGAAATTATTTAGCCTGTCAAAAATGGGAAAGGATAGAGAGCTGAGGGTTTTGTTTTTTTCCAGGGACAGATCATGCCACTGTACAATATCCTGGCAGTGGTATGACTATAACTCACTATAGCTGCAAAGTTCTGGGCTCAAGAAATCCTCCTGCCTCAGCTTCCCAAGAAGCTGAACTACTGGTATGAGCCACCACACCGAGCTAATTTTTCTTATTTTTTGTACAGACAGGGACTTGCCATGTTGCCCAGGCTGTTCTCAAACTCCTGGCTTTAAACCATCCTTCTACCTTGGCCTCCCAACATGCTGGGATTATAGGTATGAGCCACTGCACCCAGCCTGGACCTAAGATTTTAAAGAGATGTGGAGAAAGTTTCAAACGGCTACTGTAGGACAAATACTTGGGATATTGGTAGTACAGGGATGGTTGTACTATCAATTTTACCCTGTGTGCCTACTACTATTATCTGGAGCAGTGTTCTGGAGCTATGGGCTAGTGGGTATGAATTTAGTGGGAAACGGTATCAATATCAATTAGTGATATCGCCCATGAACTGGGGAATAGGAAGCAGGAGCATGCTTGCCAGATACCTGGTTGTACCTTAAACCCTTCAGTTTCCAAATGAAGATATAGGGGCCTAGAAAGGGAGAGTTCTTATCTGAAGTCACACAGCTAGAGGCAACTCAAGGCCTCTTGTCAGGCCTCTTGATTTATGGTTCAAATATGACCAGTCTGAAGCTCTGGTTGGTAACATGGTCTTCAAGGTGGTGCAGTGAATTGGATGGTACTGAGGTTGCTGGAAAGAGAGTGAAGGGGCCCTGGATGAAGGATGGGAAGCTGGCAATGAGCTTGGGTGGGAGTACAGGAAAGGGAGTATCTCCTGGGTCTGGTAAACCTGGACTAAACTGGGAAACAAAGGGTCAACAGTGAGCTGAAGGCTTGGAATCTGGGTGTCATCTTCAGTCATAGCATAAGGAATGTGGAAAGTCAGAGGAAACAGGGTCAAGTACCAGAAACCAGAACTGACGGTCAGGAATGGAGTCTGGGAGGTAACTTAGGGATGAAATGGGATGGAGTAAGAACAATTCTTTAACCCAGGGCTGGCAAACATGTTATATTTTGATTTCTTTCTGTGATCAATTGGTGCTGGCTGTTTGGAGCACTTTGCTGAGTGTGATTCTGAGGCCAGACCTTAGTTCAGAGGGAAAAATTCCCATGATTGGTTAGTAATGTCTGTCATGGGTACAGAAAGAGATACAATGACATATATGTTAGGTATTTACCATTCCTACACGATGCATTATTGATCCAGACAAAAATAAGTCACAAAGAGCCTTTAAGGCAGAATAGAAAAGAGCTAGGGTCACAAAGGGCAAAATCCCACCTGAACAGTTGCCAAACACTTCAGGGCGACTGTTGCTATAGTAGTGAGGAGGATAGAGGCTCAGTCTTTTGGAACAACTAGGGGCTCAGTTTTCACTTTCTGATAGAGATCTATCTGGTTTTTTTTTTTTTTTTTTTTTTTACAAAACAATAGGACTAGAGAGATCAACTATCATATAAAAAATATTTCTTGAATGAAAGCGTGAATTAATTTCTTCCATCTAAACTCAGGACTGTATTTCATGGGTATAAATACCCCGACTCTTCTCATCTGTAAAGGTAGAATAGTGTGTGACAAGTCAACAGTGTTGCTTAGAACAAGAAAAATAAAAAAATACAAAAATTATCTGTTTAAAGACAAGTGGAAGCAACAAGGTCCTGAGGGGCTAAGATTCTGGGGAGTGGAGACAGCAGAGTCGAGCTGATGATCTGAAGATACTTTTTCTCCAGGGGCATTTGTCATTTCTGGGCTCATTCAGGATGTGGAAGTCTGATAATTTAGGCTTTGCTGCTGGGTACAGAGAAACCAAGAGCTCTTTTTCTCTGCATCTCTTTACAAAATCCATTTCCTCTCAAGTAAAAGGGAAAAAGAGTAGGTCTGGGATTTTGCTCAGTGACCACTACACAGTGGGGCCATAACCAGCATTTGCTGAAATCCTGGAGTTAAAATCCATGCCTGCTAAGATTTGTTTGCAAGAGCGTTCCATTTTTCCTTTTTTTTTTTTTTTTTTTGATTTTGCTTCATGCCAAACTTTGGAGTCCCCCACCCCAAACAACCCCCACGCATCCCTGGAAAAAAGTGCTTCATGATCTGATTTTTTCAAAGTTAGAATGTATTAAAGATTCATGTTGTTTAGAGGAGTGTTTTCAGGATTTCACAACATCCCCAGGAGATAATTGGTATCTCCCTAGGGAACCACTGGATGGAGGCTGGGAATGGTGGTGTAAATCACTTGAGTGCCAACAGCAGTTTTAATTAAGTTTTTCCAGAATCAGATGCTTATTTCACTGAAAAGTGCTGGACTTTATTGACAAGTGACATGCAACATTTCATTCTCCAGAGACTTTTATCATCAGAAAATGTCCTCATGGAGACTTGGTCTGCACATTAATTAATCAACCAGTCAATCTGAGCCCATTGCTTGGCCCATGGGGGACACAGAGAGGGCAAGAATTGACCTTAGCCTCTAGTGGAGGAAGAAAGCAAGAGGCTTCCCATTTTCTTGGGGTCTTTGATGAAGCTGGTGGTGTGCTAGGTTTTTATACAAGTCATCTCCTTATTCACTTCTCTTACTGCTTACCTCTGCTCTAGGAGGGAGGTCCCATTGCCTTCATTTTGCAGATGAGAAGACTGAGGCTCTAGAATCTTCAGTAATCAGGATGCTCTCACACAGCTTGTAAACAGCAATGCAAGAAACTATCCTCTTCTTCCTTCCTGCGATCACACTTGCCCCACAATCCCACAGACACTCTGGACTCCTTGAGGCACTTCCACTCCCGTGAGGGATGTAAAACCCCAACACAGCAGAAATGAATAGTCACAGCGACAGAGCTGTGCTCAGGCTCCCTGGGCCCCACTGTGAAGGGGAAAGGAAGCCACAGGTTGAATCAGGAATGTACATACAGCAAAGGGAAGGAAGCAAGGCTGGAGCAGTCACCTTTGCTGCCATCTCTCTTTTGGGATGGGTTGCTGGAAACACACTGGGGATGGAGTCTAGACAGGGGGGCTTTACTCCCACCTCAGCCATGACCTCAGACATCTTTTACCGGGTTGACCTCTCAGTAACCTCTTCCTAGAAGAGGCTGTAAGTCCAGGGTTTCACCCATTAGTAGTGGTGGAGAGATACCCTTCTTTCCCACAAGAAACCACATCACATAACCCCAATCGTGAGACATACCAGTGGCCCCTCGCTTGTGTGATGTGGCCCTGACATTTTACTTTGTGTTCTCTGTCAGCAGTTTGAACAGGGCGCTTCTAGAGATCAAGTACTTTAACCCAGAGCATTCCATGCTGGCTACGCATTGAAATCACTTGGACAGCTGTTGAAAGCCACAGATGTCCAGACCCTCCCAAGTCCAGGGCTGTATTTCCTGCTGCACTGTGCTCCATTTTCTCTCTGCTACAGAGTAGTACCTGGGCTGTTCTTTCTAAGTGCTTGGGAGATGAATACGCCAGGGCTTACTCTTCCGTTGTTAGCCCCTGTCCCCAAACTCTGAACCCCTCACTGGACACGCTGCCTGGAGAACGTGCCCAAGACCTCCTGGAGTCGGTGGAGGTCCTGGTTGTGGCTTCCACACTGATTTCTTGGGGTCCCTTGACGAAGCTGCTTGTTAGGGGACATAGTACCCTGTTTTCTTTGAGAGAAATATTCTTCTCCATTGCTCCATGGTTTTGGTGGAACTACATCATCACCACCACTGTACCAGACTACAGTGCCAAACATGTGACTCAAGCCTAGCCAATCATAATAGTCCATCCCTTCTTAACAGGGATTGGTCTGAGGGTGGGCAGGTAACCAAGAAGAGCCAATCAGACAGTCAGAGTGCCTCCCTCTGACTGAGAAGAGAAAACAGCCCCATTGTTAGTTAGTTGGTGTTTGATTTGCTTTTTGTTTTTCTTTCAGGAGTTGGTAATCCGGGATGAAGTGAAGGCAAGCTGTTGGCCTTCATTTTCCTTGGATGAATGGGGAATGTCATAAGGCAACACACAGGCATATAGCGCTGAAAGGTGGAGAGAGAGAGAGAGGGAGGAAGGGAGAGATGAGATTGAGAGAGAGGAGAGATATGAGAGAGATAGATGGGAAAGAGAGAGATGCTATTGAGAGAGCGAGGTGAGAGAGAGAGGAGAGAGAAATGAGATTGAGAGAGAGGAGAGACGTGAGGGAGAGAATGAGAGAGAGAGGGAGAGGAAAGAGAGAGATGAGAGAGAGAGAGAGAGAGAGAGGAGAGAGAATCCAAGCCCATTGTTTGGGGTCGGGGCCCTCTATCCCTGATGCCATGGCAGACTTTCAGGTACCTGCCCAGTTGCTTCTGGCTCTGTCACCTGCCCCAGGAGGACCCTTCCTCACTCATTCCCTCACCCTCTAGCAAAGATAGTCAGCAATTCTAAACTGCCTAGGCTGCCCTGCCTCAAAGCTGAAAGACTGCAGCTCTAGCCCCCAAACATTCATAACAAAAGTGCTGATAATGTAACAGCTTTGCAAGTAAATCCGGAGCTTCTGTTTTCAAGGGAGGGCTGTGTGTGTGCTTGGGAGGAGGGAGGCAAATTACTTTTGTTCTCTGCAGAGCCTGGGCAGGGCTTTGAAGAGGTTTGCCTGCCTCCCTGGAGCTTGACAGAGTTGGAGAATCTTCCAGCAGGGCTGGTTTCCAGGTGTGGTGGGAGGAGGGTGGGGGGACAGTCAAATTCAAATCACTTCTGCTCCCCAGAGCAGCACTGGGGCCCAGGTGCCTGCTGGATTCAGAGAACAACCTCTCCCTTCTCCAGGAAATCTCTGCTTAGCACAGCCAGAACCTGTACTGTTGGCATTAGGAGGCATAAAATCCTAATTTATATTGCTGGAAGGGTAATTTATACACTAATGTAAATTTCTTTTACTGCTGATTTTTGAGCAACTGATGTGCAATTATTTCCAGCTCCCCTTCCAATGCAATTCTAAAACGACGGCTGCTAATACCTTAATATTCTTTATGATTGCCAGAGATGATATTTTTCCCGGATCAAATGTATCCTGTGGGGTTTGACATAATTGGGTTAAAGATTTCTCTTCTGAGGCTACGAGACTTGTTAGGCTTCTCTGGGTTGGGGGTTGGGGGAGGCTGGCAAATGCCTTCTGTTTGTGTTTTATTATTCTCCCAGCCTGGACCCTTCTCCTCTACTGAGCCTCAGGTCTTTCTTGTATGCCTACTGTGTGCTCAGCTCCAAAGGGAGCACAGTGCACGGAAATGTGGTTCAAGAAGGAAAATAAATGGGTTAAGGGCTCACAGAACACCACCTCTCTGGGGGGGAATGATTTTTACTTTAGGAACGCACGATGGATGAAGGGCTGGCCTTAAATGTAGTGAGCCACTGTGCATGACAGTTGAATGGCCAAAATTTGAGAGGCTGGTTCCACCTCTAGGGCAAAAGATGACAATGTCTTTAGGGCATGTCTGCCTCGCTGGCCCTGCTGTAGGCAGCTCAGAGCTGGCCAGAAGTGGGCCTGGGACTGCAGGCCTATTGATGTCTGTCTTGAAGCCATGTTCCGGCCTTTATACCAGGCTATCTGCTTTGATGTAATTTAGCACCTATGTGAAGACTGTGCTATGATTTGAATGTTCATGTCTTCCCCAAATTTATTTGTTGCAATCCTCATCCCTACATGGATAATATTAGGAGGTGGAGCCTTTGGGAGGTGATAAGAAAGGAACCCTCATGAATGGAAGTATGACCCTTATACGAAAGGCCTGAGACAGACCCCTCATCAATTCTACCACATGAGAGCAGAGTGAGCAGATGCTATGTATAAGGATGCTGGCCGTCACAATCTCCCAGGACCTTCCTCTTGAACTTCCTAGCTTTCCGAGCCATGAGAAATCAATTTCCATTCCTTATAAATGACTGTAGTACTTTGTCATAGCAGCCTGAATAGACTAAGACAGACCATAATTAGCACCTGTCCTAACAACAATCAGGTAGTGACTTTTGATTTTGACTTTTTTTTTTTGAGACAGAATGTCACTCTGTCATCTAGGGCTAGAGAGCCATGGTGTCAGCCTAGCTCACAGCAACCTTGAACTTACTTCTGGGTTAAGCAATCCTCCTGCCTCAGCCTCCCAAGTAGCTGGGACTAGAGGAGCCAGTTGCAATACTCGCTCGGCTAATTTTTATATGTTTAGTAGAGATGGAGCCTTGCTCTTGCTCAGGCTGGTCTCTAACTCCCGAGCTCAAGTGCTCCTCCTGCTTCAGCCTCCCAGAGTGCTAGGATTACAGGCATGAGCCACTATGTCTGGTCTGGATTTTGATTTTATCTAGGATTTTCTTTACATGTCAAATTAGGACCTGTCTTCCAAATCCTCTTGGCCTTTTAAAAGCTGAGACTATTTTGAGACTGCAGCATTTCCTGAGAGTCAAGGTGGTGAATTATGGAAAGCACTTGGCCTCTGCCTGATGCTTATTGAGATCTATTCATGGTAGCATTGTTATTGCTTTCATTTCCATTACTTTAAAAATTTTCAGCTGGGAAATGTGATTCCATAAAAGAAAAACCTAGACATGATATAGTTATAATAATAATAGTAATAACAGCTAACATTTATATAGCATTTTCTCTATGCCAGAGGCTAAATATTTTACTATTTAACTAATTTAATCCTACAACAGCCTCATGAGGTGGTCACTATTATTAAGCCCATTTTGTACACATGGAAATTGGGGCACAAAATAGCTAAGTAACTTGGGTAGGGCCTCACAGCTGGCACCAAGCAGCTAGGCCCCAGAGTCTGGCTTCTGAACCCCTGTTCTGGGCTGGGTCGTGTCTCACACAATCATATGCTGAAGTCTGCTATAGTTTGAATGTGTATCCCTCCCCAAAACTTAGTTGAAACTTAATTCCTAATGTGACAGTATTGAGAGGTGGGTCATTTAAGAGGTGATTGGGTCATGAGGGTTCTGCCCTCATGAATAGATAAATGCATTCATTGATGGATGGATCAAAAGGTTATTACTGGAGTGACACTGGTGGCTTTGTAAGAAGAGGACAAGACATCTGAGCTAGCACAGTCCCCTCACCATGTGATGCCCTTTGTCACCTTGGGACTCTGCAGAAGGCCCCACCAGCAAGAAAGCCCTTGCCCGATGTGGCCCCTTGAACTTAGACTTCTCAGCCTCTTTATAAAGAAAATTCCTTTTCTTTATAAATTATCTATTTTCAGGTATTCTGTAATATGCAATAGAAAATGGACTTAGTAAGACAAAGAGCTAACCCTTAGTACCTCAGAATGTGACTATATTTGGAGGTCAGTTCTTTAAAGAGATTAGTTAAGTTAAAATGAGGTCTTTTAGGGTGCGTCCTAGTTCAATATAATAAGTGTTCTTATAGGAAGACAAAATTCAAACACAGATATGTATGTGTGCCTGGAGGAAAGACCATGTGAGGACCCAGAGAGAAGACAGCCGTCTGCAAGCCAAGGAGAGAGGCTGCAGGAGAATCCACACCTGCTGACATCTTGATCTGGGGCTTCTAGCCTCCAGAATTGTGTGAAAATAAATTTCTGTTGTTTAAAGCACTTGTATTCTGTGGTCCTTTGTTATGGCAGTCCAAGCAAACCGATGCCATCCTGCTGGAGATGTGCTAATTCCAAATAGAAGACCTTCTCTGTTTGGGTTGAAGACTCAGTGTAGTGTAGTAAAAATGCCCCAATTTAGTAGCTGAGGATCTGATTTTTACCCCTAGGTTATAACTCACTCCTAGGTTGGGAAAGACCCTAGCCTTTCTGGGCCTCAGTTTCTTCCTTTGTGAATTGGAGCTAATAATTCCCAAACTACTTCTCCCAGAGGACTATATACGGGTGTATATAAGAGGCGATACTGGTATTAAAAAAATAACTGAAGTGAGCTTTCTCCATGCTGTGCTCTGCTATACACATACAAATTCATTTGTTCCTCATAGCAACTTCAGAATCTACACGCTTTTATGTCTCTCCCGATTTTACAGGTGAGGGAGCTGCAGCCCAGAGAAGCTAAGCAACCTGCCCCAAGGTCATGTATGTTGTGGAAATAAAGTAAGATCACCCTGTACTTGGCAGAGACCCAAAGGCAAGCTCCAAAGGTGGAAAGAGGGAGTGTGCCCTGGCTGGAGGTCTGGGAGGCTGGAGGTGGGGCATCCTACATGGTGAGTTAGGGGATAAATGGTGAGTTAGGGGATAAGTGGCCTTCCTCAGCTCGTCCCAAGTTGGAAGCAGACACAAAAAATTAAGAAGCTGGCAGTCCTTGCTCCAGTCCTGGCCATTTTGTGCCAATTACTACAAGAGTAATTGTTTGGCTTCCTGAACTGGCTGCTGCAGATAGTGGGGCAGAGTTCTGTTTTTATAAGTGGTCTGGCCATTGTTCATTAGTATATTCCATCTCAGTGTACAGTGCCCACCACTGGGTTTCCAGGTGGGGACCACCCTCGAGAGGAGAGAGGACCTGGCAGAGTAACTGTGCACAGGGTGAAATGCACATCACCCTCCCCAGGGCAGAGGCCTCAAGGATCAGCAGGCACTGCCTCCTGGCCCCCATGCCCCAGGTCCTGCTGTGACACAGGCAGCACATCTGGGGGAAGGTGATATGTCCAGGATGCAGGCATGGTGCCATCCCGGGGCAGTGGCTCATTTAATCCCCGATGCAGAAGGCAGATTCAACACAACTGTTACAGTGAGGAAAGCCGGAAGAGAAGACAACACTGCCAAGTTTGCATCCCACGTTATTAGAAAACAAATGTGGGAACTTCTACAGCTCAGCAACAGCAATCATAAATAACCTGATTTAAGACAATAGGCAAAGAACTTGAAAAGACACTCCTCCAAAGAAGATCTACGGATGGCCAAGAAGCACAAGAGAAGGTGTTCAACATCACTGAGCATTAGGGAAATGCAAATCGAAACTGTGATGAGACATCTCCTTATGCCTACCGGGACAGCTACTATCCAAACTCTCAGAAAATAACAAGTGGTGGCAAGGTTGCAGTGGAAACGGAACCCTCACACACTCTTGGTGGGAATATAAAACGGTCTAGCCAGGTGGAAAACAACATGGCGGTTCCTCAAACTTGAACATGGAATTACCATGGGATCCATGCGTGTGTACACAGAAGAATTGAAAGCAGAGTCTCAAGAATATTTATATATCTATGCTTACAGCAGGTATTGTGGTATTATGAATAATGATTCGCAATAGCTAAAACATGGAAGCGGCCCTTGTTTTCATTGATGGGTGAAAGGATAAACAAATGGTATACACGAAACGTGCACTGGAATATTATTCATCCTTAATAAAGAAGGACATCCTGACACGTGCTACCACATGGATGAACCTTGAGGATATTATACTGAGCAAAATAAGCCAGTCACAAAAAGAAAAATACTGTATGAGTCCCCTTCTGTAAAGTACTGAAAGAAGTCTAATTTGTAGCAATAGAAAGGAGAATGGTGGTTGCCAGGGGCTGGGAGAGGGAGGAATTGGGAATTGCTGCTTCATGGGTACAGAGTTTCAGTTCTGTCAGAGGAAAAGAGATGTAGAGGTTGGTCGCACAACGAAGTGAGCCTACTTAACCCTACTGAACGGTGCACTTAGAAATGGTCAAGATGGTAAATAGAATGGTATGTACACTTCACTATCATTAACAATAAAAATAAGAACAACACAAAAACCAACCAGCCAAATGTGGTCCTGGGCGGTTGAGCTGGGTGGTAGTTCTCTGCCGGTCTCTAGGTTGTAAAACCCTGGGCAAGTCCCATCTCCACTCTAATCCTCTCCTCTGAGCAGGAGACTTCCCGGTTTCTGGAGAATGGCTCTTCTAATCCCGTCAGTGTCCGAGGAGTTGAAGCATTAGTTCTAGGCAGAACAGTCCGTGCTAGAGTGTGGCCCACTCAGCAGCTACTCCTACCCCCTCTTGTGCTGACAGACCCCAGTTTTGCTCCCTTTTCAGGCAGGCAGCAGAGAATGAACCTTAAGTTTCCTAGATCAGTCACGATGATCTACTTACTCTTTGCCAGTAATTAGTCTGGGGATGGATGTGAAACATATTCTGCCCACTAACACATGAGACAAAGGAGTCCTGGGAAAGAAGTTTTTCTTTGATAAAAGAGGATGCTACAGGAACAAGGGTTCTTTTCTGCATGTTCTCATCTTCCTGCCTTGAAAAGTTGTGTGGTGCTTCAGCAGCTCTTTTGTGATCACGAGGTAACAAGCCCAAGAACAAAAAGCCAACAGCACCCTGGGGGATGGTAGGGAAGGAAGACACAAGAAGCTACTGTCTTTGGTGACACAGTTGAGCCATTGTATCAAACCTGGAGCTGCCAACTCCCGGGGCAGGTTTGCTGCCTCAATCTAAGCCCAGTGCAACAGAGAAGGACCTGCTGATGTGTTTCCTCGGCTCTTACCTTATCCCAGCTGGAAGGGAAATTCCTGGTCTTCTTCCAAGACTGCTAAGAAAAAAAAATCTCCAGTTTTCCAGCCTTTTATTTACCTGCAGTCTTTCCAGTCTTAGTTCTTCTAATATTCCCACTCATTCATTTTCCTAAAGGACTCCTTTTCCCCCTTCCTATTGCTTGGTGACCTCACTTGAGGCCCATCCTCATTTCTTACTTCCACTGACCCTCTGTGCTCCACCTGTCTTCCCTCAAAGGGCTCAGTAGTTTTGGGGTCATTCTGGCCAGAGATTAGGGGTGGCTTGATCGTTTTGTCAAGCCTTAATTAGTGTCTTGGCTCCTTTTATAATGCAGCGAACAAGAGATTCTGAACTAAGGTGCAGGCATGAGACTGAAGGGATTTTAAACAAAGCCCATTTTGTTTTCTGCTCAAGATAATATTATGGAATAGATGATATTCTCTCTGGTTTATCAGTCCTTTGGTGGATGAATTCCCCCGCCCCCTCCCCAATGAATAGTGGAGGGGGACCGAGACAAAGAGGGTTTTTTCTCTGGGCAAGTTCTGTGGGCTCAGCCTGTCCTTCCCAGGGGAGAGGTGAGATGTGAGGTGACTGGCAGAGGTGGCTTTCAATCATGGCTCTTTCTTGCCCATCTGGAACTCCAGAAGGAAGCCTCCATCTATTCTCTAGTAAGAATATAACAAAGTAGCAAGCATGCATAATTTTTCAAACTAAGGAGTGTGATAAAAGAATTATACAAAGGATTTTATGCTTTCATTTCTTTCCCTCAACAAACTAGGATAAAGAATGTTCTGGAGTAAAACACCCAAGGCTTTGTGGTACCATGGCTGGGGGGCACTGGTATTTCTTTAAGCTCCTGCCTTCCAAGGGGAAGACAGAGAGATCACACGCCTGAAGCCCCCTAAGCATGAGATGCAGGATGTTCCAAGTGTCTCCCACTTGGGGTGGGTGCTGTTATTCCCATTGTACAGATGAGGAAGCTAAGGCCCAATCAGGTTAACTGGTTCGCCCAAGGTCACACATCTGCTAGGTCGGGGAGCTGAATTTCGACCTCTGCCTCTGACATTTGTGCTCTGTTGCCTGCTAAGAAAATGACTGAACAAATGATCCCAATTTAGGCTTTTCCATTCTAGGCTCCAGGGACGACTATCACAGTCCTTTAGGGAAGGTCACAAATTAGTAGAAATGACAAAATAAAGCACACTGCCTCCCCAAGTCAGACACACAGTCCATTCAGGCTGCCAGAAACTCAGCACGATTTCCTTGGAATGGTACCATGGTAGCTCTAGGCCTAGCAAGAGAGGCTGGGGTGCATGTGTGTGGACTTGGGTAGAGATGAGAAAGGGCTGGTTTGGGGAATCTTGGTGAGATTCAGCTCACAGCCACCCTTGTCTTGCCATTGTAGACATGCCTTACCTCTGTCTCTTCCCATGAGGAATGCAGGGTTGTGGTCTCCTGAAATGTTCTAGACCAGTGTCCATTTGAGAAGCCCGGGCCCCTTTCCCAGATCACTTTCCTGCCTTCATCTGGAGAGCAGAGCATCTTTCAGGGAGTCCCTTGTTGTCATTAGCATTGGTCCCAGTGCTCATCAGACAGCTACAGTGTCTGTCACATAAAGGGTCAAAGCAGCCCAATCCATGGGGCAGACAAAGGTGCTGCAAAGGAAGGACCTGCAGACATTCTGGGGACCTGAGTCTGTATGATGACCTTGTTTTGCTGTGTGACTTCAGGAAAATTTCTTAAGTTCTCTGAGCCTCATTTGCCAAGTGGGAATTACTATTCTCATCCTGCAGAATTAACTTAGTTAATATCTATAAATGACCTAGCACAGCTACTGATCCATGGTGTTTAAGCCATGAGCATCAGTCCCCTTCCTTTTGCACGGAGATATGTTAAGGATGTGGGCAGCGCCCATGAGTAGACATTTCCCAGCCTCCTTTGCAGGTAGATGGGGGCCAAGGGAATGAGCTCTAGACATCAAAATGGGACAGAATTGATACATGCCTACAAGATCCTCTCCCCTAATCCTCCACGTCTTATGTTCTGTTGGAGAGAATTTTGTCTGATGGCCATAACCAGCTGCAAGGAGGCTGGCAAATGTCTCCCTCTAAAACGGGGTAACAGATTTTCATGCATAATAAGTAGACTCCACCACATAATCTTAAAAGAAACGAGCAGGCACTCGCTTTGTTCTTTCCCCCTTTACACAGGCTCGGATGAGGATGGCAGAACTGCTCTTCCAGCCCTGAGATGTCCCAAGATTGTTAAGTGAGAGATGAGTATGCTTCTCATTTGTTTCAGCGATTGTATTTTGGATCTCTTCATGAGAGCAGGTCTGATTGTCCCGTAACAGATCTACTCCTGCCACCAATGGAGTGGTTTTCTGGTATAAGATGCAAGACCCTTTCTTGTACCATGTTTCCCCAAAAATAAGACCTACCCCCCAAATAAGCCCTAGCAGGATTTCTATGCATTTGTTAAATATAAGCCCTACCCCGATAATAAAATCTAGTGATGGCCAGTGTATCTGCATAGCCACGCCATGCATTTCAGCACGGAGAGGAAGACATTCCCTCAAAATAAGCCCTAATGTGTCTTCTTGAGAAAAAAATAAATACAAGACAGTGTCTTATTTTCGGGGAAACACAGTACTTTGATCTCCTTCTCCCTCGTGACACTCTCCAGAGTTAGAAGGATACTCTTCGTCTTCAACATGAAGGGAGTTTCCATCTCATTCTTAGTCCTTATCACAATTCCTCCAGGAAAGCCTAGGAGCTTCTCAACCAATAGCATTCCTGGTTGTTTGCCCTGATGTCCTTGAGATAAATCAGCAAATTTCATACCCAGTAAAGATCCCCTCCTCTAATGAGTAGAACAAGGGCAGTTGAGATAACAGAGCAACAGGCTGAAGGAGATGACACAATAAATACTGTGTGTATAAAATGGCTAAAGAAATCAAGGCATAGAGGCCATAGGAAAGAATAGCATCCCAGATATTATTTGATTTTTTTTCTTGTTAGAAGACCCACATTTAATATGGCTCTGATTGTATGGATCCCAAACAATGCATGTGAAAGCCCCATCACAAGCCTCAGAAAATGCCAGACATGTGTACGTAGTTAGACTTTGTGATTCTCTGAAGAAAGAGAACTAGGTTAAATATTTTAATTGGATTCACATGTCTCTTGTGCCCTGAACATATGCTTTCAGGATGCTTCTTGATTTAATGCCCATATCAGCGATGCAGTTCATTTTCTGGAATAAGTGGTTTTATTTTAGCCAAGAAATACATCCATTGGTGCTTGTAGCGGTTTATTCCCCCCTGTGATTCCACTTAATCAAAAGTACTTAAGAATCAGGGATGGGTGCAGACGCTCAGACTCTTCCAGGAGGATGGGACGTAAAAATCATGCAGTGCCACTCTGTCACTTTACAGATGCGTGAATTGGCCTGCGTGAGCAGCTGTCAAGGGCAAGCAGCGGGATTAGCACATGTGCTGGTTTTCTCAGCCTGTTGGAGAAGAATCCGTCTTCTCCATTATGAGTTCATGTTTATTTTTCACTCTGCTTTTGCCTTAAAGATCTCTGAGCCCAGAGTGGACCATAACTGAGTGGGTGAGAGGCCTGTATGACTTCCATCTGGTGGGGTGGGTCTTTCCCACTCTGCAAATGAGCTGCAGAGTGTTTTTATTTCAGTTCTGATGAAAATCTGCTCCCCTTTTAGTTCTGCAGAACCCCATCTTGTCGCTGGCCCCCCAGGCCCTGCCATGGGAGGAAATGGAGACAGGGTGGGACTGGGGTTGAGAGGAGGCAGAACTCAGCTACTTCTGAGTTAGAACTCTGGGGCCCAGGGACTACCTCTGGGAGAATTTGCATTTTGAGCTGAGTTATCCCTGGTGGGGTAAAGGTTCGTGGTAAGAAGGTGCAGGGGTCAGAAAGCTGATGGCAGGCCTGGGGGCTGGGCGCTCTCCAGGGCTTCCGTAATCTTTTCATGTTGATATTCTCAGGATTAGCCTCTGACTTGGCCATGGGAATGATGACTTAGTCTGTATCTGTTACTTATTACAGAATACCTGAAAACGGGTGAGTTATAAAGAAAAGGAATTTTTCTCACATTTATGTAGGCTGAGAACTCCAAGATCAAGGGCTACATCTGGTGAGGGCCTTCTTGCTGGTGGGGACTCTCTGCAGAGTCCTGAGGTGGCATGGGGCCTTGATGGCCAGGGGGCCAAGTGTGCTAGCTCAGGTCTCTCCTCCTCTTCTTGTAAAGCCACCAGTCCCATTCCCACAACAACCCATTAATCCATTAATCCATGAATGGACTCATTCTTTCATGAGGGTAGAACTTCCATGACCCAATCTCCTCTTAAAGGCTCCACTTCTCAATCCTACCACACTGGGGATTAAGTTTCAGCAAGAGTTTTGGAGAGGACAGATAGCAGTCAGCTTTCTTGAACAACCCTGGGAGGATCAGGGCAGAAGGTGGCAGATGAACCAAGGGCCATGAGATTTCCCAAGCTGTCAATCTATCTTGCCTTCAGAATTCAGGATAGAGCAGTTACTTCCTTCCTCTTCCAGACCACCAACTCTGCCCAGCCCTGGCTGGCCTCCTTGCAAATTTGTGCCTCTGGTCAGAAATGGAAGCTTGAGTGAAGAGTGTTGATGGCCTGGGACAGTCATCCACCCACTGGAAAAGCTACTTGCTGTGTGACCACAAGTGACAGCTGTTACAGTTGCTTATGCCTGGGTGCATTGTGCAACGAAGATGCAGCTTCTCTATCCATCTTTGATAGACAAAACCTAACCAAAGGTGCTCTGTCTCTCATAGCCAACCCCGCATGACTCCCTCACACCTGGCTGAAGAGAGGAATTCTCCCAATAGCCACTGTTTTCAGAGACAAGACAGATTTGGCTTAAACTCACCTTCCTTCCCCACACTGCCCCCTATCAAGTGTGCTGGGTTGGTAGAGCCAGACTGGGCCATACTCCCCCCATCTCTCTGTCCTTGTTCTGTGGATCCTGTATTTCTAGAGGCCAAATAAAGAGACCCGTGGCCACTGGTTGTGCACCTGAGAGTGTTTCCAGAACCCCTGGAGAGGGTCTGAGGGACCTTGAGGCTCAGCCAGAATGATCCGACTGCACTGCTCTCAGCTTCATTTTTTCCTAATTAGCTCTAATTACTCTGTCATCATAACTGTTCTGACATCGAAAGCCTTCAAGTTCCTTTAAGCAGCTGGCAGTAATCAGCCTCATTAATCTTGCCAATACCCATCTTTTGAAGATTGCTGGTTTGCTTTGGAAATGGTCCTCTGTTCAGCACCATTTCCCACCTCGTTATTGTACATTCCAGGTCTGCAGTGAAAATGTGGGTAAGAGCCTGATGCTCATTGCCTTGTCCCAGGCCTGGTGTCGGGGAAGGTGTCTCTCCTTGGGAGAGGCTGGAGGGACTTGCTTCTGGCTGTGCTGCGCTCTGAGGCCCTGGAGCATGAAGCCTGGCCACGCTGATGTCTGCCCACTCATTGCAGCTCCCCCAGCCCTGTGTTACAATCACTTAAATATTTCCTCTCCTACTCCAGTGGTTTGCAGCTGGGATTCTGAGCTGTCAGTGTCTCCCTTCCAATGGGCGTCCTCTTTATATGTCTTTGCTAATGAGGCACGAAGGGAACATGTTCTAGAAGCAGGATGACTTGGAGATGGTGTTTACTGAGGGCAGACTGAGGTCATGTAGAGGGGGTGGGTGAGGAATCAGTGTATAAATGAAAGGGGCTGAGGTCACGGCTGGAGAGCTGGTGTTCAGTGTCCAGCCCAGGGGACAAGGTAGGGGTGAAGTGGTGGGTGAGAGAGAACCCTGGGAGCAGGACACGGTGTGTGAGTGAGCACGCATGTGTGTATGTGTACGTATGTGTGTGTGTGATTGTGTATGTACTGAGTTTGTATCTGTGTATATGTATGTGTGATCATGTATTTTACACGTGTATGTGCACGGGCATATATGTGCACACATGCACACAGGCACACATATACATGTATATATGTGTGTTCGTGTGTAGCCATGTGTGTATGTATTTGTGTGTGTTTATGCATGTGTGTGTTATGTATTTGTGTGTGTGCACATGGTTGTGTGTGTACAGACCGGGGCTGGGAAGAGTGAGGGAGCATCAGGGTGTCTGGTGAATGCACAGAGACAGGTGAAATACCAGCCGTGTTACTACATATGAGAGCTGGGCCCACCTTCATTTCCCTTCTGCCATTTGATAGTCTCAAACCTGGGTCCTAGATCTCCACTGCCTGTCTCAGGTGGTGAGAGACCTCTGTTCAAACCGGGTTCTTGACATTCAGGCTTGCAAATTCCTAGTGGGCTTCACTCTTGAAACCAAGGCAGCTCCCTTTTTGCTCTCCACACGTGCCCCAGGGGGTCTCTCTTCTGAGAACTTCCCACTCTCTTCTCAGCCCTGGGAAGCGCCATCCAAGTGAATCACCAGCAGGCCCTACTCATGGTGGCCATTCACTGTGTGCCCACAGTGTGCTAGATGTCTTACTTTATAGACATTTTTTCCTTGAACTTCCCTAGTTCAGTGGTAGGCACTATTATTTCCATTTTATAGATGAGCCAATAAAATCTCAAAGAGGTTAAACAATTCACTTGCCATTGATGATTAAGTGACAGAGGCATGAACTGAATCCAGGCTTTTGTGACTAACCCTTTACTTTTCCACTAAGTCACACCATGGACCAGATCAGTGGCTGGCTCAGCATCCGTGTTTGCTAAGAGGTGAGCAACAATCAAGCTAGCCTGTCAGTTTTAGTACTAGGAGCTGGGGGTTTTACAAGAAGAAGGATGGTCCCTGCCTCTGAGGACAGCCAATCACATTACCTGTCACTATGTGAAGTTTCTGCTTCCATCAGAAAACAAACAGTTCCCCAGGCAGACCAAGTCCTAGCTTGTGCCCTTGTGGTCATGGGATACACTTTGCCTGAAATGCTCTGCCCATTGCATTCTTAAAAAGTTAGTCATTTTATTTTGAAATAATTGCAGGTTCCCACACAAGTATAAGAAATGAAACAGAGATATCTGGGATGCCCCCTCACCCAATTTCCCGCAGTGGTAAAGTTATCCTGCAGCATAATCTCATAACAGGAAATTGCCATTGGTCTTATTTGGCGATTCCCAGCTTTACCAGGACTTATTTGCAGGCGTGTGTGTGTGTATTTATTTTTATTCAATGTTATCATAGCTTAAGTTTCCACATCCATCACACATCCAGGATTCATAACAATTTCTTCTCCACAAGGATCCCTTGCTATGAGGTGGTCTTTTTTTTAGAGACAGAGTCTTGCTCTGTTACCTGAGCTTCTTCTGGAGTGTGCAAAGAGCAGTAGCACAGTCATAGCTCACTGCAGCCTTGAGCTGGGCATGACCCTTTTGGAACCACACCCACCTCCGACTCACCCCATTTCCTTTTAATCCTGGTCTAGCTGGGAGTCCTCCCCGTAGTCTGGCTTGAACAGCTGCTGGCTGTCAGGGCCTCCATGTGGCATTTACCATTTTCTGCCTTGGGACCAATATAGCGTACTGGGAGAGAGGAGCCAGAAGGACCCAATCTTCCAACATTTTTTTTTTTTGGCCGGGGCTGGGTTTGAATCTGCCACCTCTGATATATGGAGGCCGGCACCAACCCCAGTGTTCCAACTTTTTCCTTGCATGGCATTGTTGTGACAACATTGTGCCTCAGTTTCCTTACCAATAAAATGGGGGTATTTAATAATTGTGCCTGCCTCTTAGGGCTGTTGAGATAATGAAATGAGCTAATAACGACCCTGAAGCATCCAGCCCACCCTTGTCAGGTCCACTTTTTTTGGTCCTGCTCAGCTGGCCTGGGAAGCCTTCAAAGGCAGGACCCTTTGCTGCAGGCCCTGTAGGCGGGAGGTACTCAGGGAATGGTTCTGAACTCCTTGGCACCATCCTTGGGCTGGCATCTCCAGCTCTGTTCCTGGCTTCACTCTAAAGAGAGCTAGTCCTTGGTTTAACTACTATAAAGGAAGCTCAGCCGTTTGGCCAGACAGGGTTTTTCAAAGTAAATACAGTAGACGACTCCATAGTTGACGACTTCTTTAAGGAAGTCGAGGCTGACGACCACCTCGTTCAGTTGACCTTATTTGCATAAACCCAACATGCACCACATGTACATATCAGCACAGTAGGCCTAGTTTCTTATGGTGACCACCTCCGTATGTCAACCCCTTGTGACAGTCCCTTGGGTGGTCACTCTCATAGTTTCTATCGTAGATGCCACTTTGCTTTGCTCCTGTCCAACCTTTCTGCTTTGCAAGGAGGTGGTCATGAATGAGCAGATCCTGGTTCTCCCTAATCTGGGGAAGCAAAACTCGGGGCTGGGGCAGGGATGAGGTTCAGGGGTGTGCCTTGGAGGGCCTGCCCCGTGGAGCTCTCTTCCTCCAGGGCCTCCCACTCCCCTCCTGCCTTCAGAGGGAGGCTCAGCCCTGCTGACAGAACTGATTACTGCCTGTGAGTGATAACATAATTCAGTTCCCCTTAAGGAGAGATGCTATCAGAGAGGCTTTTTTTAAGAGGAAAAAATACATATAATATACTGGTTGAAAAGGGCTATCTTTCTTCCTGGAAGAACAGTTATTAATCTCTTCCTAGTACATTTTCATATCATTCTGGACATTTATTTCCAGGCCGTGATATTATAAAACCAGGCGTGTGTGTCAGTTTTGATGCGGTGTAACACGCAGGAACATGAAAAGGCGTAATTACCGCTGTGGCCATTGGAATTGCTAACGAGATCCTGACATTTTCAAATCGGACCTGCTTCCCAGTGATCCAGAAGGGAGCCTCGCAGCTGCGCTGGCTGCATTTCAACCAGGCGGCGCTGGGCTCTGGGGAATAGAGGAGAAAGGGGCCAGGGGCGAGGACACATATTCTCTGAGCTGAGCCGGGTGACAGGAGCTGAGGAATATAGACAAGCCCTGCCTCCCAGTTGCTTTTTGCCATCCAAAGGAAAGGGGTTTTGTCTTGAATTTTTTGGCCTTTAATTTTCTTTATACAGGGCTGTCAGTTGAACAAATCTTTATGGAAGAACTACTAGGTGCCTGGGATCAGGGACTGAGCAATGTACAAGACAAGAATTCATGTTCCCCAAACAGCTTGGAGAGAGAATTCCCCCAAGGGCAGCTGCTTGTTAGTCCTCATTCTCTGAGTGAGCGACCAGCACCTGGAGTCTGTTAGAAATGCAGATTCTCAGGTTGAATCCCCACCGACTGGGTCAGAAACCATGGGAGTGAGGGTCCAGCCATGTGTATTTAACAAGCCCTCCGGGAGACCCTGGTGCTCTGTGCGTGGTGGGTGCCTTACGTCTCCTCTTGCTTCATCTCAGCCTCCCAGGGTGAGATGTAGACCCTGGAGCCTGCCTTTGGTGTGCTGGGTACCCGGGTGGACCGGGCAGTGGGGCAGGGGAAACACTAGTGTGGCCGAGCTCCCTGGGCTGGATGCCTCCTTTCCCCAAGTCATGTCCCTCTCCTCCCACCCACTGTCCTCACCCCAAGTAATGGGGAACTTGAAGCCTCGTTGGTCACTATGAGTTGCTGGAGGGAAGGTGAGAACAGAACTGGGGTTTGGGGAGGGAGGGAGCAGGACTAAGGGAGGAGAAGGAAAATTCAGATATCTCGCTGCTCTGAAAGGGCCCTCCTTGTGTCCTCCTGTCCCTCCTTGTGTCCTCTGGTCCCTCCTTGTGTCCTTCTGTCCCTCTTTGTCTCCTCCTGTCCTTTCTTGTGTCCTCCTGTCCCTCCTTGTCTCCTCCTGTCCTTCCTTGTGTCCTCTTGTCCTTTCTTGTGTCCTCCCGCCCTTTCTTATGTCCTCCTGTCCCTCCTTGTGTCCTCCTGTCCCTCCTTGTCTCCTCCTGTCCCTCCTGTGTCCTCCTGTCCCTCCTGTGTCCTCCTGTCCCTCCTTGTGTCCTCCTGTCCTTTCTTGTGTCCTTCTGTCCTTCCTTGTGTCCTCCTGTCCCTCCTTGTGTCCTCCTGTCCCTCCTTGTCTCCTCCTGTCCCTCCTTGTGTTTTCCTGTCCCTCCTTGTGTTTTCCTGTCCCTCCTTGTGTCCTCTGGTCCCTCCTTGTGTCTTCCTGTCCCTCCTGTGTCCTCCTGTCCATCCTTGTCTCCTCCTGTCCCCCCTGTGTCCTCCTGTCTCTCTACCACCTGCTGAGTTTTCTCCTGTAACCTCATCATGCTGACCTCTCGCTCCTTGCCCAGCGTGTCAGCCTCCCCGGGCTCTGGAGTTATTGCCCTGGACCTTCCCACACCCCTAGCTTTAACTCTCCTCAAACCAGCACCCCAGCCTGCACCCTTCCTTGGCTTTCTGGGTCTCTCTGGTTTTCCCTAAAGAGAGTTGAACCCAGTGTGGTCCGTTCTTCACAGATTCTCCAGCTGCAGGGCTGGGCGGGGGAGAAACGACCACACATTTAGGATGTCTAAGCACTGGGGAACCTCAGTGCAAACCACTCCGCAGGCTTTTTGTGCAGCCTCATTCATTCCCTTTGACCCCAATCTCAATACTTCAACTAAAAGCCTGGCTGTCACAGAAGGGCCCAGCCCTGGAGGCTGCCCCTTTCCCCACCATGCCTCTCTCAGCTCCCCAGACACATCTGTTTCCTCAGTTATCTCTGATCTCTGCCAACTCTGTCTTTGGGGCAAGCAAGCCTCCTCCTATCTGCCAGTAACTCTCCCACCTGACAGCCCACGGTGGCAGATTGCGTTTTCCAAAAATGGCCACAAGAATGTTTCTGCACCTACATGCTAATTTACACTCTTGCCAGTCAATCCTCCTGCAAGAGGTAGAGTCTATACCCTCTCTACCCTTGAAGTAGGAAGGCCCATGTGATGGCCTCAACCAAGATAACAGAGTCCTTGGCCCATGTGACTTCTGAGGCCAGCTTGTAAATGCTGACGCAGCTTGTGTGCACTCCTTCAGGGTGGGTGAGAAATCTAGGGGTGTCTCAGCGAGGTGGGCAGCTGTGACTTCCCACTTCTCTTCTGGTCCTAACTTTGCAGGATCCCCTACAAGGTGTTCAGAAAATAATTCTGGTGAAGTCAGTGATGGTAGAACCACAGGACACGTTTTAATGCAGACATCAGGAATTGAGCTCATTAAAGGTTTCTGAATGGTTTTGAATGACTTGAGAGAATTCTTTGATGGAATGTTGGGTGATCCTCAAAAGGAATAATTGTATTCATAAAATGAACTTGATTGTGTTTAAAAAGCATAGAGAAAAAGCTGGGAAGTGTTTTAATGTAGTGGTTCTCAAACTCATACCTGCCTCAGCGTTACCTGGAGGGCTGAGTGTAGCCCCGGAGCCTCTGGGTCAGTGAAGAGCAGCTGGAGCCCAGGAGTTTGCATTTCTGTCTGCTCTCAGGTGAAGCCAATGCAGCTGACTCAGGGACTAGGCTCTGAGAACCACTGTGCCAAAGATTAGTGGCTGCTTTTTGTATTGGGCTGTGCCTAATTGCTATTTTAGTTGTCATGCGTTCTAAATTTTTCCAAATTTCTTGCAATGGATAGATATTAGATGTGCAATCAGAAATGGAAACATTTAGTAAGGTAAAATAAGAGAGGAATTCTTCTGAGGATGGGAAACGGGGCATGTTCCTCTCGATGAAGCTGCACTAATGATGCCACCTGGCTGCAGATGCAGGTGTTTGGGGGGGGCCTCTGTGTAGCACATCTCTCCTTCCATCTTGCCCTGGGACATGTGGCACAAACTCAGCTCCTAGAGCCTCTGATGAGATGCCTGCGGCCCTAGCAGGCTGTGTTATTTTTGTTTTGTCTGGTGCCAAGAGTCATGTGGCTCCTAGGAGTGGGGAGTCAACAGCCTTACCTGGCCTGGCTGGCCCCTTGGCAGCTCAGCAGACACATGGCTGTGGGACTAATTGCCTCTGAGCCGTCAGGGGCAGCCTGAGTCTATGCCAAGTGCAGGCTGATCTGATCCAGGGAATACACCCCTTGTGAGGCATCAGTCTCTGAAACTGAAGCAACCCCAAAGTGCAGACACTATTGACACAATTCCAATTCCTCTTTAGGAGGTAACCTGAGCACCGGAATTTCCCATCTATTCCTTCTCATCTTCTTGCCCAGCATGAGCGTACCTGGTCCCTTGTTCTCTAGCTACCATTCTCTGGCCTTATTTCTGTCCTCACTACACATGAATTTTGCCTCCCAGGCCCTGCCCCAGGGCCTTTGCACATGCTGTCTCCCAGGATATCCCTGCCCCACCCACATCCTTGCCACCCGTCTCCTTGTTTCCACTCAGGCTTTAGCATGGTGATGATTTCTCCTCACCCCATCTATTTCCATTCTGCTATCCAGTTCCTTCTTCCTCGTGACTCTTCTGTGATCTGAAGTTGCTTTTATGTTGATTTATGTGTTTATTTTCCTCCACTAAAGTAAAATGTTTTTGCTGAAAGTGAGTCTGTCTGTCTTGTTTACCTCAGAATCCCCAGGGCCCTGACACAGGGAAAGCACCCAGACTATGGCTGTTGAATAAGTCAATTTCCTGCCTCCCTCCACTCCTCCTGATGGCACCACCCATCCCTAGTGCCCCTTTGAATTCTCCATGCCTGAAACTGACCAGGTGTATCCTTAGGCAGGTAGCATTTAAGGAATTTTAGGTCAGAGAGCCAGGAAGGGGTTGGAGCAGTATCTGATGTTAATGAGGTGTTTGCATCTAAGGTTCTCCCTGTATCCCCCTCCCAGGGGAGGGTCAGCCTTTGGCTTCTGTTGAAAGAGAAGGTGAACTGAGAGAGAACTTTCATACGTTGGGGCAACAAAGGGGCTGGTAAAGGGTGCTTCTGCAAGAGGTGAGCAAGGAAAGGCTATAGAGATAAAATTACTGAGGCCAACCTGCCGAAGATGTTGGAAGTGAGGGACTTAGAGAGATCAGATAGCCAGGGTGAGCCCAGGACCCACGATGGCCCTAGTGTACCCGGAATGGTCCATGAGCATGTGCCATCAGGGAGGACATTGTCCTTATTGAGGCTGGGTGGTGACTTTCTAAGCTTTAACATTAAAGGCAGGTGGCCAAGAAAAAGTGTGGCTTTGAGAGGAGGAATCTGAGAAGGCATTCCAGATTATCTGAAACCTGAGAAATGGATCTCAGCACAGTGCTGCAGGGTCCCAAAGCCAAGTGCAAGAGCAGAACTGGAGAGCTGGGCTTTCCTGATGAGAAATAATCCTCCACTCAGCAGCGTGACCCAGGACACAGATGTGAAAATGCAGAGGCAGAAGTAGATGTGCCCTGGAGGAGGCAGGTAACACAGAAACCCTGACCAGTCAGACAGTGACTCTACACAATGAGGGCTTCTGGAGAAGCCACCTGGTGTCTGGAGACAAGATTGCCTTAGTAACTGTTGGTCCTGGTGGCCCAGGGAGCCCAAGGAAAAGATACTGTGAAGAGGATGTGACCGGCTGGAATCTGGACAGAGATGTTGGCTTGAAGATGTGGCCCCTCTGTAAAGGGAAGTGGTGGGTGTTTAACTGAACCTGCTCCCCCTGGCAGTTCCACACTGGAGTGGGTGGCTTGTTTAAGAACCTGAGTCCCAGGCTGTGCTAAGTGCCCCTCCCTTTCTTATTCTCCTTTCTCAGAAGTAGCCAGAGAGGGAAATGATCTATGCTTGTGTCTATATCACACCTTTAATGGCCCCTTTAATGTGCCACAGTGCCTGGTACTCTGTTGGTGCCCAATAGGTGTTATTGAAAGGGATCACACGCACTGACGTTCTCTTAGTTTTCCTCAATTGAGTGTATTTTTTTCCCTTTCCTTAAAGCTCTAGGTTAAAGATGGAGTACCTGAATCTTGGTAGATACAAACTGCTCCTCCCCCCAAGGTACAATTTTGACACCTGGATGGAGGGATGGGGTCCCCACCCCCACATCCCTCAGATGCCAGTACCCTGAGCTCTGCCATCCACGTCATGGGAACAGCTGCCCTGGCTTCACATTTCTGCTTTCAGACTGACGCTAGACATCATAGGAAGTAGTGTGCAGTTGAGTACATAATGATCAGCATGAATTTGAACATGAGACCAAAACAGTGTTCTCTTGGAGAAAACCATAGCCTGCAGGCTCTGCAAAGTTGGCCTTTTTGCTGCAAAGAAATCAAAGTTATTCCTTTCCCTAAATGGTGTGCATTGAGAAAATAGTGAATCAGTCTATGACCAATCCATCAGAAAGGTCCCACACAAAGACCAGCGGGGCCAGGGAAGGTAGGGTGTGGTTTTCCTTACGAGTCCCTGCTCTTTGGCAATACAGACCATAATAGTCATAGCTTCTGTGACGCTGCTCTGCTAGACTTGGAACGGGGTGCTCTTATAAAAGTACCTTCCATTTGTTGAGCCCTTTTTATGTGCCCAGGTTTTGGTTTATTATCTGCTTTAGCTACTTAATCTCACTTTGTCCTTCCAGCCACACTGGGTACGACATGTGTACATCACCATTTATAGATAAGAGAATGTATGATTCCACTAAAACTGCCCTGCTGGTGAGGAGCAGAAGCAGGGTGGGATCCTAAGGTTACCTGATGGTAAACCCATAGATCTGTCCATGAGGATGCCAGCAGCGAGTATCTTCTGATAAGCCGGGCTCTGGGATGGTGTCAGTGATGGGAGGCTATGTCAGGGGAGGTGGGAGCTACCTCAGAAGGTCCAATGTGGTCAAGGCAGCATCATTTGCCTGGGGAATGAGCAGGAAAGAGGAGGTCTATTTGGAAGGCAAGCTCTGGTAAATTCAAAGACGTGATGAACTTGCAAGGAAAAGTTCTTTTTGCATGAATATAGTGAGGTGTCTGGGCCCTGTTGCTGCTGCCTCGGAGGTGTGGCCGTGGGAGGAGGTAAAAGCAGATCCCTGCAGCACCTTTGGCCTGGCTGCCTGGGTGATGAGGTAGGAGGAGCCATAGTACAGGTCACTGGGGAGTCTCCAATGCTCTGCAGGGGCCAAAGACCAGAAAGGAAATGCCCAGGTTTGTCCTGGTGTCCTGGTGTCCTTCCCCACCTTTCTTCCTCCCTTGAAACCTCCCTTCTTCCCATCCTTCTTTCCTTCAGTCCACCTCTGTCTGCCTCTCTCTGTCTCTTAGTCCTTTCCTTTCATACTTGATTCTTCCATCCATCCATTTGTTCATTCATCTGTCCATCTCTCTACTCATCTCTGGCTTGTTATAGAAGGTAGTTAGGGGAGAGAAAAAATCTCACAGAGGGCTTAGGTTTTTCCAAGCCTGGCTTTGGCGATGTTTACTGCCAACTCCTCAGAGCCGATTTGACAGTCAGGACCTCGGTCTTCTCATCTGTAAGGTGGGGAGCTGGACCCTGAGGCTCCATTTGAGCTGAAATGTCCTATGAGTTTATGAGTCTCTGACTTGGAGCCTGGAAACCTCCTAAATAATGGCCCCCTGAGGAGATTCCAGGGCTACTTTCCAGCATTTGAACCTGTTTTTCAACCACAGATAGGCCTCTGGGGCAGCGGGGAAGCCAGGGCCAAGAGCCTGCCTTGTGCCAGTGAGCCATCTCAGCAAGGGTGATTTGTGAGGGTAGAGTCGAGCAGCAGGGCTGGGGTTTCCCAGGGCCGCTGGCACACTCTGACATCTGCTATTTTTCACTCCAGCGAGACTGATTTGCTCCAGATGGGCCCCTGCAGACTGTTTTTGGCTGAGCTGGGAAGTGTGGCGGCCGGCTGTGTTTCATCTCGGAGCCCCCTAAGAGACAGCAGAGCACATGGTAACTGCTGCAGCTAAAAGGCCAGCAGATTCTACAAGAGGGCCCCAATGCCAGTTGATCCCTTCTGAGCAGACAGGCTTATTCCCTGGAGGCGTCACCCTCACTTCAAAGAAATGTCTGCCCTGGATCTCACAGAGGGCTGTTTGGCTTGGCAGGCCTGGTTAGGGCAGATCTCCCAGCGGGAGGGAAAACATTTCATTGGGTTAAGTCAGTTCATTAGGTCAATGGTGTGGCTCTTCTCCAGCTAACAAGAACTTTGACCTCACTGAAGGGCGAGGGAGGGCGGTTTAACTTAACCACCTTTCCTGGACTCAAGCGTTGGCTAACAACACCCCTTTAGGAAGCTTCTCCCATAAGCTCTAGCTGCATAAGCGTACCCCTTGGGGTCTAAACCGCATGACTTTTTGAGAATTTATTTCACAGAGTAGTTTGGCAGAGGAGAATGATTCCTGGCTGGGACTCAGGAAACTTGAGTTGGAAATGTGAATCTCTTGCTTCCTGGCTGATTGATCTTAGACAAGTCACTTTATTCTCCAGAGCCTCAATGTCTTCACTTGTAACTTCCTATGCTAGTATCTTTTAAAGACCTGATGCTTATTGTGTCTTCAGTTTTCCATTCTTTTTCCCCCAGAGGTAGGTAGTGTTGGGAGCAGTGGGTACCAGCCTTGGGTTCTTTAGCAAAAGGTATGAACATAAAGAAATACGACAGTGTCCTAGCACTCTAGGAGGCCGAGGCCTCCACTGGTGGATCGCTTGATCTCACAAGTTCGGGACCAGCCTGAGCAAAAGCCAGACCCTGTCTCTCCTAAAAATAGAAAAACAGAGGCAAGAGGATTGCTTGAGCCCAAGTTGGCTGTTACTGTGAGCTATGATGACATAGCACTCTACCCAGGGCAATGGATTGAGACTCTGTCTCAAAAAAAAAGAAAGAAAAAGCAATATGACAGTGGCAGATTATATCATTAGGCTCCAGGCAGGGAACAGTGTCTCAGTTCTGGAAGATGTGAGGAAGATTATTTTCTGCATGGGCCTTCATCAGGGCAGTCCCTGGATACACTGAGCAGTAGTGTGGGGTCATGCTGCTGACCCTGAAGAAGACGGCCAGTGTGGGACCCTGTGGCCCCTTTGCCCTGGGTGATAGGAGTAGACTTGACTTCCACTGGAGTCTTTTCCTCCACTAACTTTATCGCATAGGATTTTTTTCTTTTTTCTTTTATCCCTTATCCTCCCCACCCCCATCCCTATGCTAGTTTATTTGTACCATGATGACAAAAATACTAGAGACAAATTATTTCTCATCATTTTGGAGGCTGGGAGTCCAAGATAAAGGCACCAGAAGATCTGCTGTCTGGTGAGGACCCTGTTTCCTGGTTCATAGATGGCTGTCTTCTCTCTGTGTCCTCACATGGCAGAGAGAGCAGAGAGCTCTCTGGGGTCCCTTTTATAAGAGCACTAATCTTATCATGAGGTTAGAGCCCTGATATTAATGACCTAATACCCCACCTCCTGATTACATCACACTGAGGGTTAGGATTACAACACAAGAATTTGGGGGGTGATAAAACATTCAGTCCATACGTGGGCCACTATGAAAATTTTGAGACAGGTTGTATTATGGTCCATTATTTCACTTTCAAGAAACAGAGTCAACAGTGTCCTTTCTTTTTTTTTTTTTTTTTGAGATGGAGCCTCAAGCTATCCCCCTGGGTAGAGTGCCATGGCATCACAGCTCATAGCAACCTCCAACTCCTGGGCTCAAGCGAGTCTCCTGCCTCCACCTCCCAAGTAGCTGGGACCA
>CAUYQV010155652.1:0-40798 GCA_963574575.1 Galagoides demidoff | reverse complement strand
ATGCTAATTGCATCAGGAGCTGCAGGAAAAGCTCACAGCTAGGAAGTGCATGAGCAGAAGGCTGCAGATAACTTCATCTACTCAAAAACACACATAAGAAAGTGAGATTAAAGAAAAAGTATCCAGTGTACACAGCCCTATTTTGAAACTAATTCATAGCTTTTATAGGAATGTCATAACCTAATTATAGCCTTAGAATATGGGAACGGGGGCTTGGTGCCTGTGGCTCAATCAGCTAAGGCGCCAGCCACGTACACCTAAGGTGGCGGGTTCGAATCCCCAGCCCGGGCCCACCAAACAACAATGATGGCTGCAACCAAAAAATGGCCAGGCATTATGGCGGGTCCCAGCTACTTGGGAGGTGGAGGCAGAAGACTCTTTTGAGCCCAGGAGTTGGAGGTTGCTATGAGCTGTGATGCCATGGCACTCTACCCAGGGGGATAGCTTGAGGCTCCATCTCAAAAAAAAAAAGAATATGGGAAGGGGGTGGGAAAGAGGAGGCGAGGGGGATGGATGGGGGGAGGGAGGGTGATTGGTGGGGTCACCTATATGGTTTATCTTACAAGGATACAAGTGAATCTTTCTAAAAGCAGAGTATGAATGTCTTAACTCAGTGACTAAGAGAATGACATGAAGGTTATATTAACCAGTTTGATGAGAGTATTTCAAAATGAATATGAAAACAGCACACTGTACCCCATGATTGCATTAATGTACATAGTTATGGTATAAGAAATAAAAAAAAAAAAGAAGAAGATTGGTGTTACAACATTTTAGAAGAAAAATGTTAAAAAAAAAAAAAAAAGAGGTTCCTATTGAAGCAAGATGACAGAGTTCCTGTGTTCCAGTTGCAGAGTGAGCAATCCAGAGGCACCACGCATGATGATGCTCTCGTTCTGGCCTTACTGCCTTCAAAGGGCTGTCATTTGAATGTGCTTGTGGTGTGTTTGGAGTTCAGTCCCGCAGTGTGCCACCTGAACACAGGATTGTATAAATTAATCAAAGAAACATGCGTTTCTCCTTCTTCTCTACCCTAGTTTTCCAGGAACAAGGAATCAAAACTAAGAGAATGCGATCCCCTTTTGGACAATTTAGCCTGATTAAAAAACTCGGAGGTAAATTTACGCTAGAAAAAAAAAAAGCAGTTAAGATAAATTTTGTAAATACGTACATCAAAGTGATAAACGAGGTCGGCCCTGCACAATTAAACCTATGTTTTCATTATTCTTTGATTCATTCCAGAATCCTTTCTCCTTGCATCTGGTAGATTTGGGATCACAAGAGAAGCACCACACAGTTTTATAGAATATTTGAACTAGAAGAGAACTTTGAGGGTCATATTCCCACTTCCTTATCTTAATAGATAAGAAAATTGAGTCTCCGGGAGGTTAAAAGAACAGCTTCAGAACTCAGAGACTTCTTTAATTGCTTATTCAAGCAAGGTGTAGAAGCAGGAATTACACAAGCAACTTTAAAATCAACCACAAACACAGATGATACATTTATACGAGAGTGTCAAATTCTACAGGAATTGAGAGAAGGAAATAGTACCTATGCTAGTTGAGCCAGAAGACTCCCTGGAAGAGAGGCCATTGAAATAAACTGCACATGATGTGTGTAATTTACTTTGGGGAAAAACAGGAAGCAATCCTTTCTTACAAGTATAGGAACAGGAGGATTGCCCTTGAGTTTGCCATGAGCAACGCTGTCAATGAAATATCTTTTTAACTAAAGAGTTGTTTAACTAAAGAGTTTTGCTTTGCACTTTTAGACAATGAATAAATGAGATTATTCTTCCAAAGAAAGAGTAATTAAAGCCCACAGAAAAAAAGATAAAACTACTCTTGATGTAGTCCTGACACGTGTATGACTAACTAGTTAGGTTTTTTCATCTAACCACACCCCATCTAGCCAACCCATATACCTCACTTTCATTACTGCACGGATCACAGCCATGGCAGCAACCACAGTGTTCATGGCCCTTCTTAGTCTCTTGCTGTTAGGGGATTATAGGCATACATTTCAACCCCCCTAACAATTCTGATTTCTTTCCTATTCCAACTTTGTTCTATCATCTTCTCTTTTATTTATTCATGTTCTTCCTTCAGATATTCTCATTCTGCCACCTTTTTGCCAAATTTCTCAAACTTAATAGCTTGCTAGACTCTTCCTTGTTCAGAAATCCCTACTTTGGATAAGAAACCCTGGCTTCAAGGCCCTCTATTCTACAGTGTGCCTTGTAGTGAGGGAAGGCAAGTAATGACTTTATTCATACTAGTTGTGTGCGCAGATAACTTTATTTATTTACGTATGTATCTTCTGAGACAGAGTCTCACTCTGTTTCCGCAGACTAGAGTGCCCTGGGATCAGCCTAGGTCATAGCAACCTCAAACTCCTGGACTTAAGATCCTCCTGCTTCAGTCTTCTGAGTAGCTAGGTCTGTAGGCTCCCATCATAGTGTCCAGCTAATGTAAATGGCTTTAAATGTGCTTCTTTGGGGGATTTTCTTTTCTTTTCTTTTTCTTTTTTGAGACAGAGTAGTCTCACTCAGACGCACTGGGGTAGAATGCCATGGTGCATCATAGCTTATAGTAAACTCAAACTCTTGGGCTCAAGTGATTCTCTTGCCTCAGCCTCCCAAGTAGCTAGGACTACAAGCACCCACCACAATGCCTGGCCATCTTTTAGAGAGGGGAATTCTCACTTTTGCTCAGGTTGGTCTTGAACTCCTGACCTCAAGCAATCAGCCCACCTAGGCCTCCCAGATTGCTAGGATTACAGGCATGAGCTACCATGCCCAGCTGGCATTTTCATTCTTGATAGTAGCTTCCCCTAAGAGCCATAAATGCAGAAAAATACAGCTGCTCCTGCAAGGTGAGCTGGGATAACAAAACGTAATCCCTCTGTGTGAAGTGGAGGTGGGTCCTAGGAATGGTGTTCACTGTTGTGAGCCAATAAGAGAAAAGAGGAAGTAGTACTTGACAGCATCCGACCCAGCACTGCTCAGGAGAACAGAAACTTTACACTAAGAATCCTGAATATCTCAGAGCTTTAAGGAAATCCTCCAGTTGGTGAATGTCACCCTTGGCCACACCAACCCTATCAGGATTTGGCAAGTTCACCTACAATGTCTGGCACTGGCTATTTGGAATTTGCAAGTTCCAAATCCTATTGCATAATTATTTCTCACAGTAAATTACATAAGTCATCGCTCTGTTTCCACACATCAATCTTACAAAATCAGTGGATGTGAATTCTCTGTGAGTGACAGGAAGATGTTCACCTAACAAATGAGGTGTTGGCACCAGTGGGGTCAGTCCAGAGGAGACCCTTCACTTCTCCAGGGGCAGAGCCTACTGACTTTTTCTGATAAAAATTGTCATCATGACTTATGTATCTTTGTTTATTGAGAATTTATTTGTTTTTTTCTCCAAGAAAATAATGAGGATTTTTTTTTAGGAACCCTAGAAACACAATGTTTTCATTTTAATTGATGCTTTTCTGCTGATGTAACTGTAGAGACTGAGGAAGATTAGTGGAAGAGAAAGCTTTGATCAGCCATGATGCAGGTTGCGCCTCAGGGCATAGCTAATCCCCAGTACACAGGCAGCACGTACTCTGTATGCACGTAAAGTTGGCTCCGGTGACCACTTTGCTCTTCTGTCAACATGTGGTTTGTGACTCCTGAAAATGTTAGAGAGAGCCTACCAAGCCAGTCATCAGAGCCCCTTCTGGGCTTAATGGGGTGAGTAAGACTGCTCCAGTGATGACCAGAAGTTTCCATGCCTCTATGTGCGAGAGAGGGCGGACAACATTCTTATTGAAATCACAGCATGTCTGTTTGCAAATCAACAGTTCAAGGCCATCCTGTAATTAAATCAAAGTGACTTACCACTAAGTATTTCTCTTGTCCTTCCCCTGACCCTCAGGTACAGGCACAGTGGCTAAGCGACATTGACCATCTATGTACGTCCTTATTTATAAAGAAGCCCTTACTATGTGGCCGCTCAGGCAACAGCAGTAGCAAAATGGTATTTCCCAGCTCCTTCTACATCCAGATGGCTGGAATAAAGCATCATGAAGTGAAAGGAAAAAAGAGGAAAACATTAGCACAGACAGAATCATAGCTTATTTGTGGAAAATTAGCAGATAGGCCCTTTGATTCCTTTTGCCCCCCTCCCCACCTGCAAGTGGTGTAAAATTAAAATGGGGACAAAAAACACTTCCAGATTTATTTGGCTCTGCCATATTAACCATAAAAAAGATCTAGCTTGTTCCAATCTTAACCCAGCAGTAAACTATAAATCCAACTTCCCCTCTCTGCTGGGGAAATAAAATCCAAATACAGTAGCATCCAAATAATTATCAAGAGTTGAGCTGTGCTGGCAGGGTGCAATGTACAAGATTCAATTTTAACTAGTGATTACAGACCGGCAACCTTCTAGCCCTGAATGTCAAATGGCCATGTCACTTTCTCCTGTCACGGAGTATGTCAGGACTCACCGCAGCCTGGTGACTTTTCATCAGAGGTAATGAATCTTGTACTCCTGAGATGGGAAATGTCACTGTGCCTCCAGCCCCTCTTTCTCCCCCCACTTCCACCCCTCATTCCCTTCCTGCCTCCTGTCCAGGACCTAATAATTAGGAAAAAGATGTTGTGTGTGACATTGCTTTTCACATCCACACTAGGGCTCTGCTGCTGTCGATTTAAATTGTGTGGTCAGTACTCAACTTGCAACCATATGTGATGAAATGGCCCCCTCAGTAGAGGGTTTATGGTGTTGGAGTCTCATGCATCAAGTTCCCTTGTCCTTGAGCAATAAAATGGAAAAACAGTTAAGCTCTGACCTTATAGCCTGTATGGTTTGGGGCTCCCGTCCAACTCCTGATAACTTGCCTTTAAATCTCATGAACTTGGTGCTTTTTGTCTCTGACCTCGCCGCTGCTAAGATGCCATTTGGGACACAGATGAGGATGGAGCCCAGATTTGCCTGGGTAGTGACAAGGAAAGAGTATGCCATGGTTTCCAATGGTGTCTCTTCACTGTAGGAGTTAGGTGTGTGACATAGAATGAGAGTGGACAAACATTTCACTATTTTTGCTTTTATAATTAACCTAATGAAATCACAGATAATAAACATACAAATATAACACATAGTTTTTGAAAACTGTGTCTTGAATATCATAAATTCCTAAGATAAATCCCAGAATCTTGGAGGCATGAAGAGAGTATTCATGAATAGAATAGGAAAAAATTATATATAAATTAACGAAACTCCCTTTGCTTTTAATATATATCATTATTTTTAAAACACATTGAATACTTACTGTGTTCACCATAATGTGTTAACCATTGAAAGATATAAAATAGTATATAGTTTTATCCCTGCCTTCAGTTAATATCGGCAATAAGATGCATGCATCTTAGTTTTAATAATGAATATGTATTAAAAAGAAAAAGATATCCTGCCGTATGACTAACAAACTCCACAGGGCACCGGTCAATTAAACTCATCTCAGATGATGGAAAAGACATAAAACCTGTATGGTCTGGAGTCATGGAGTCAACCACGGAAAAAGCAGGCTGGGAGACACGATATATGTTAACACAGTGCAGTGTTGTTAGGGCTAGGACCATCTCCACATTTGGCTACAGCAAGTAGGTGTCCATGGTACACAGCAGTAAGTTATAGCTGAGATCAGTTCCCCCACTGTCATCCAATATAACCCAGAAAGATGGAAAGGAAAAATCAAGGCTCATCACAGGGGTCAAACATGATTCTAAAGGATCTTTGGGTCAACTAGTCTCCATTTCCAAGTAGCATTTTTGTTTGTCCTGAATAGCTCAGGGCTGTCTTATTGTCATGATTCTAAGAGAGGCATTTAAGCCTTACTATAAAGAACATGTTGGGGAAAGTTTGCTATTTCTAGATCTGAGACTTGCCTTGCCTACCTTGCTTCCTTCCCTCTTCCCATATTATGTTCTAGATAACAAATTAAATACCAAAAACTTGGTAGAGAAGTTGGGTGAGTGTTCAGGCAATTAAAATACAGTGTAATGGGAAAATGAGAGCAATTACCACCTGCTAATTGGCTTTAAATACAGTGCCTGGCTCAGACACAGGGAGAGCTTTAAAGAGGTTGCCCAAGGTAAGCAGGATCCCTTCACCCTTGATTTTCCAAGGAACCATGGATCTCTGGTTACACTTGAGGTTCTTTGATGGGGGTTTGTAATTTTCTTTCTCAGTCAGTAGAATGGCTCTTTCCTCACCAAAAGAAATGGAGACTTGTTGAATATTTAATAAAATGCTGCTCAATAAAAAAAAAAAAAAAGAAATGGAGAAACGCCTTCATGAACACCAGGGTCTTTATCCTCAGTGATTTAATGTGACATGTAGAGAAGACCCTCAAGGACAGAAGGGAGCTGCATTTGAGGCACATACAAGGTCTGACAATTTAGTTTGTGAACTCATCCTAGAAAAATGCTATATACCTAATCCATGAATATCACGGTGGTCACCTTTGAAGTACTCCCCTTAGGAAGCTGTGCACCAGTGCCTGCACCAAGTCCAACCTTCAAAGTAATTTTGGAATTCTTTTACTAGAATGGCTTTCAGAGCTTGATGTCCTGAATGTCACCAAAATGTATTCCTTTCAATATTTCCTTTATCTTTTAATTAAAAAAAAAAGAGTCATTGGAGGCCAAATCAGGTGAGTAGGGAGGGTATTCCATTACAGTGATTGTTTACTGGCTAAAACCCACCTGACAGAGGGTGCCATGTGAGTTAGTGTATTGTCGTGGTGCAAGGGCCACACCTTTCTCAAGTCTAGATTTTCAGCTAAGATTTTCCAAACTATGTCTCTACCGATGTTGACCTGGTCTGCTATGCTTCTCACAGTCAACTGATGATTTTGATGCACAAGCCAATGAGTTCGTGTGATGATTTTGTCAGTTCTGCTCAGTCCGTAGTACTGACTGCCCTGACTTCTCTTCATCAGTGATGCTTTCTCTCCCCTTAAGAAAAATGTTTAATCCACTGCTATTTTCTTCAAGACATTACTCCCATAAACTTGGACTAACATGTTCCTGATTTTACTTCCATTCTTACCAAATTTAATAAGAAATTTAACGTTTGTTCATTGCTCTCATTCAAGCTCCAACATTCTCACAATGATACACAAACATATACAAAAGTAAGGAACACCACTGAGGAAGACACTGGCACACATCGCCATGAACACAGCTGAGAGACCGCGGTTATGAAACCTTACCAAGTTGGTTGTACAGTGCTGCCAATGTAAGCACACTGTGGCAAGTTCCTGAGAGTAATTGTCAGGTCTCACATAATATTCTCATCAAGATTTTGTGATGTGCTATACAAAGCATAACCTACCTTGTTTGTTTAGCTCATCTTCTCTGAGCCATCACAAGTTCATTAGGAAGGAGGAATGGGCAATAAAATTAGAAATTCCTTTATAGTGTCCCCTTAAAGTGTTACTTCGAGTTGATATTCTACCTGATTTTTTTTTTGCCATCTCTATTTTCCAATGCACTTTTATGTTTAAAATGTATCCAATAATTGAGACTGTATTATGTGGTAGGCAAATTTCAAGTCATTGAAAGAGCCAAGAGTAGTTAAACACAAGAATTCCTTTCTGTTATATAATTGCAGTCTAGAGTGTAAGAGGAATGTGAACACCCAGTCACACTGCAGTGCTATGCTTATGTAAATACAGGAAGCAATATAAAATGCTACACAGTCTGTGTAAGCAAAGTGTGGGATTGTGGTCCAAAAAAGTTCATGGATATTTTGAAAAAAAATTAAATACACATAAGCTAATAAAGCTGCTGAATTTAAATAAGCTGTAAGCTGCCATTCCAAAGTAGAGAATTGATTCCCCTTTGATAGAACTGAGTATAACGTTACAGATCAGGAAATGCTCTTCTCTGGATCCTGTGAGGATCTTGGACAGTGTAGAAGAGAGGAAGGTGACATGTGTGGCAATTAAAAAGAAGGCGTCTGCACACTCCCTAGTTAGACAAGATACAGGACAGGTACATATATTTGAGAAGGCCTCTTATGAGTCAAACTGAATTAAATTGTAATTTTTTTTCACTGCTAACCCTTAGACCTCAGTCTCAACTTCAAGTCAAATTGATTAAAATGCATTTCTCTGGAGACAGACAGACTCCCTGCCCAGTGGAGCTGAGAAGACAGGTGTCTCACTATCTGTGCAAGCAGTCACCTAAGGGATACAAGTTCCTTGAAATTTAGGTGTGTCTGGGATGAAGGTGAGTGAGCACAGAAGTCACACTCTAATTATCTGACACAAAGAGAAACCACGCTGTATGATACTGTAACATTGAATAGATGCCATCACACAGTCATGAATGTATAATGGACTCTAATGGAAATGTCTCAGAATTGGCCCATGGATTGTAACAATTAAGCCATGTTAACAAAAAAAAAATAAAGTTTATTTGTTAATACTTATTATAGGGTGCTTATGAATGTAATCAGGTTTGGGTTCCCTTGTTTGTCTATGAGCTACGAAAAGCCTATGCTTTTATTTTCTGCTGAATAACTTAACACATGTTTATTAAATGATAATAAAAAATACAAGGTTTATAAAATGTATTTCTTTAAAAAAATCTAAAACTGACATGCACAGGAATCCAGTCAAGGGAAGAATGGCAGCAGTTTGAGTGGAAGAGTCCCACGCTGTACGAAGGTTTGGCTGCACAAGTGGAGTTCCCTGAGTGACGGAAAGTACTTCCATTTGGCCAAAGGCACGTAGGGAAACTGAGCCAAGATCTTCGGCCACTGCTATGGGACTGGGCAAGTGTAACTCCGTCTGCCTCTATACTCAGTGCTTTCACATAATTTTTTTTGGAATATTTACTTACTTATGTTCATCTTATTATTTTGCCTTTTTGGGAAAAAATTCTGATAATTAAAAAAAATGCTATTATACTTGAAGCCATCGTGGAAATTCAATTTAAATGCAAACCTCAGAAGTTATATTTCAAATAGTCCTAAGAGGACTAATTAATAATTGTAAAGTGCTTTGAAGACGGAAAGTGCTAAATTAACGTCAATATTTATTTATTAATAATCAGAGAAGGTGATGCTGCCATCTTGAACTTGCCTCTTTTTCCCTATCAAGTGCTGACTACTATCATGATTTAACCCTCTTAATTGCCTTCTCCAGCCACCATTGCCATGTGGGAATTCCACACTTTCATTTAGTATTTCATTATTTTAAACTATTACCAGTTATACATACATGATAGAGAAGAAGTTCTGTACCTTGCACGCAGTGAAGCTGTGCTTTACGAAGGCACCTGAAAAATTTGTTCTCCTATAAACTCAAGACGTAGTTAACAACTAATCCCAAGTACTAAGCACAGTGGCTGTGATAGAGCAGGGGCTCAGTAAGGAGGTTTTATGAAAAAAAAAATAAAGGAAGAAAGAAAAAAGAAAGGAATCCCATCTCCTTTGTACAAAATAAAATACTACATTTAAACTCACTCTT
Source organism: Galagoides demidoff (assembly GCA_963574575.1). Lineage (NCBI taxonomy): Eukaryota > Metazoa > Chordata > Mammalia > Primates > Galagidae > Galagoides > Galagoides demidoff. The sequence goes on along the minus strand of CAUYQV010155652.1, from coordinate 31,261 downwards.
TAACTAATTTATAGCACTAAGAAACTTGATTCATGGGGCGGCACCTGTGGCTCAGTGGGCAAAGTACCGACCCCGGGGTGGCGGGTTCAAACCCAGCCCCCACCAAACTGCAACAAAAAATAGCTGGGCGTTGTGGCAGGTGCCTGTGGTCCCAATTATTCAGGAGGCTGAGGCAAGAGAAAGCCCAAGAGTTCCAAGAGTTGGAGGTTGCTGTGAGCTGTGACTCCACAGCGCTCTACCATGGGCAATAAAGTGAAACTCTGTCTCTGCAAAAAAAAAAAAAAAAAAAGAAGAAGAAGAAGAAGAAACTTGATTCATGTATTCATTGTTTTTTCATTTTATCAGAGCCAGGTTGTAATTTCCACAGCCATATAAGAGTTTCACAGTTCATATGTAGGTGGTATTCCTTCCCATTATGTTCAAGAGTATGACAATGGAAAGAGATGCATTTTTAAAAAGGAAACACACAAAAAATAATGAAAATATTAAAAATATTCAAATAGCTAACATCACAGAGATGAAACCTCAGGAGGGCTTCTTGGTTTTTAACCAAAACTTCGCTATTTTGTGCAATTCCCAGCACACACTGCTGCAGGAAATGGAGGCAGAGCTTGAGTCCATGATTCAATGTCTACCTTGAAGTCTTCCTGTAAGAGACACTGGTGGGAAATACTTTGGCAATGAGGGATTGGGGAAGGGATTTAACACCATTGGCTCTTGTTAGTGAGAAGCATGAGAGCATGCAAGTATGTACATCACTGGTTAGCAGTCTCCACAACTGTGGTGCAGGTGGCCACCAGATTACTTCTATAGAGTCCGGGGAAGTTAGCTGGGGCTGGTCCTTTGGCTCTGCTTTGTGCCTGATTTGAGCCCCCCTGCTAGATTGCTGCTAGAGACTGCTGCTGAGATGCTCACTCCTACTAATAATGACTGTGACTTCCATGGTGCTTTGGTGCCCGAGACCTGAATGAGACCTACCCAGAGTTAGCTGGCACAGCAGCTAACAGTTCAGTTGGACCCGGCTGGGGACCTAGCGTCCTGGCTCCGATGGGGCCCTGTGTCTGTGCAGGAGACACGGTGTCCCAGGCCCCAACATCTTCCACCAACTACTTTTTTTCTTTTCTGAGACAGATCGTCACTCTGTTTCCCTGTGTAGACTGATGTGGCATCACCATTAACAGCAACATCAAACTCTTGAGTTTAAGTGATCCCCCTGCCTCCGTCTCCCAGTAGCTGGAACTACAGGCACCTGCCATGATGCCCAGCTGGTTTTTCTATTTTTAATAGAGACAGGGTCTCACCTCACTCTTGCTCAGGCGGTCTTGAACTCCTAAGCTCAACTGATCCTCCTGCCTAGGCCTCCCAGAGTGCTAGGGTTATAGGCATGAGCCTCTGCACCCAGTCTCTTCCACTAAGTAGTAACCGGAGGGAGTGCGGACTTTGGTGTGAGAGACACCCATCTTGACCATCTGCCTGCTATTAATCAGAAATCACAATCACTGCTTAGAAACAGCAGATATCTTTCCATAGGAACATGGATTATCACCCAGAGAGGAGGGAACTGGCAAATGAACAATGAAAAATTCCCCTATGAGATCAAGTTGTGTTCTTTAAAACCAAGGTTCAAATCAATATAGAAAGGAGAGTATGAGGGGAAGGATCTATGGACCAGCAGAGAAATGCCACTTTACATACGACAGGGCAGGTGCCATCGGAAAGCAAAGGCTGAGATCTCTGGCCCATTCATTAAATAAACATGCTTCAAGGACCTGGCACTAAAAGCTCTGAATTAGGCTTTGTGGTAGATACACTTACTTGGTATTATGAAGATTTAGAAGTTTTGATTGTTCCCAAGGAACCGCCAGGAAGACCGAGACACTGAGCAAACCAGTGAGGACCCACCTTGTGTACACAGCCTCGTCATTTCCAGCATCTCCATGTGGGTTCGCTCACTTCTCCAAGGCAGGGTCCATAACTTTCAGGGAGGTGGGTTTTGTTTTTCTGGGTTTTTTGTTCGTTTGTTTGTTGTGTGCGTGTGTGAAAAGCTTTCACAGATAAGAGGGGAAAATAGCTGTACATTTTAAAGGAAGCTATGTAAATATTCAACACATTCCTTTAAGTAGAACACTGGCTCTGGAGAAAACAAGGAACCTGTACACAAATTTCTATGTGCAGGAACTAGAGGGTCTGCAAAGAGCACGCCCCTTTGTAACCAGCAATGTTTTCGGTCTAAGAGAGTATTCGTCTATGACCATGGGACAGATAAATATAAATTCTGCATTATGGGAATACAGTTGTGTTAAGATAAAAATGATAATCATTTTTAAAAATATTTTAAAGTTTTATCTCATTTATCAGATTACCTGTGTTTTCTTTTTAATAGTTTGTCCATATTGCCAGATACACACACTCAGAATGGACTATGGTTGGCTGAATAATACAAGACAGAGAACAAAATAAACAATATAAAGCAATATAGCCAGTCTATAACCCAATTCTACAATAACATCAGTACTACACATGCATGAAAGGCCACACAGAAAATTCTCAATTTTACCATTTCTAAGGATCTGGATGCCTCAAGTTTCAGTATGGAATATATGATGAAGCTTTTATAAACTGAGGTTTAATTCCTGAAGCAAACTCAAACTGTTTACAATGAAGACAATCCCATTAAATTCACTGTCCTAGTCTACACTGCTGTAATGTCAGTGCCACTTCCATGCCAGCCGGGTGCTGCTGATGGTGACATCCCCCCCATCAGCAGAAATACCCTTTCCATATTCATCACAAACACCCTTTAGCAAATACAAGACATCTCTTCAGTCCGGCCACTTCTTTCTTTCCATTTTGTCTTATTCTTTCTGGTGTCGTCCCATTTATCCATTCTGTTAAGAATTAGATTGCTCTAAAAGTAGAATTCTCGTAACAATTCATTTTTCTGTGGCTTGGCTTTTCAGACCCTCTCTTTGCCCACATTTTTACAAGGTACATGCAATTGTTACCAATCCTCTGCAGGACCTAGTGTCATGTCCCCACCCCTTCCCACCCATCTGTGATGTAAAGAGGGACAGATAAAGGGGGATATGTGGACAGCTTCCCCAAAAGTTCATCCCAGAAATTACTTGTGAGTGATAAAATTATGAATCAACTATGACCCAAGAGATTATATTGAAATAAAGTTAATTAAGATTCTCTGGATATTTATTTTATGAAAAAACAGTATTCCGGTCTGGTATACTATTTTTCCTGTATTACTAGCCCCTATTTTTGACTCCCCATTTTCCCTCCCCACCGAGTCATGACTCCCAAGCTGTGCTTCGTACTCAATACAAGTTCTTACTCACTGTCTTTCATTTTGCAGTTGTAACAGTGGGCACATTTCTTTCCAATGGGAAATCAACTACTCAACGGTATGATTTATTTTCTTTCTTTTTTCTTAGGGAAAGAAGTAGTCAACTATATTAAACCGCTGATAGTTTACCTCTCACGTCTCTGTGTAGTCTTCTTAATTATGTTCCCTTTCTTAAGTCTCAACCATTCATGGCCATTTTTCCAGATTCATTTTATAGTTGTGTACCTAAACAAAGACGTGCTGGGTTTCCCAAGATGATAAATGCCAGCCTTGGAAAACTTTTTTGAGTTCTAGTGCTTTGTCCTATACTTTCTTTTTTCTACCATATCTGGCCTAGAACCGGGTATGTTAGAGATGATCAGATTTAATTTGACATATACTAGATAGGTGAATTCATTGAGTGCATCTCTAAAGTAGAGAGGACAACAGAGACAGTTGTTTTTTCAGTTGGTTGTGGTGCAGTTCTTGAGAGCAAGATAGAGGTCTCAGCATAGTTTCAATAGAGTTCTTAATACAGGGTCAGAATCCTAAGGAGCAATATTGAAAATAATCTGATCTAAATTGTAATGAAAATAAATTAATTATATTTTAGAGCTTCATAGACATTAATATCAGTTTATTTTTCTTTTACAAAAGAATCAATAAAAATAATCATATTGCAAAGATATAAGAAAAGTGTGTGGTGTATGCGTGTGTCTCTCTCTCATACACACACACGCACCCCCCTCTATATATCAAATAGACTCCACATGAAATACTACGCATCTTCATTGGGGCTTTGACAGCTAAATTAAATTAAGTTAAATCAAATACCTTGCATTGTATATTTAAGTTGCCATTCAAATAGTACAGATTTTTCTAGCTGTCATTTAGAATGAATTCAGTTCCACAAGTTTTCCATTGAATGAACAGAGCTAACTGAGGGCATCCAAGAAGAAACCTTCGTAGATAATTGGCTAGCTCTGGGAGCTAGTGTAGCGGAACACGCTTCCAGATTGAATCCAATTCTGGAGCTCTACTGAAAAGAGAACGAAAGGATGAAAGGGAAAGTTTATACGCCAATACAGAACAATTTGTACTTTCAATTTTATCAACTTTTATTATTTCTGCCTCATATGCAAATTTCTTTATAACATATTTAAGAAACTTAGCTTCTATTTTTAATCTGTTTCATATATAATGAAGTATAACAAGAGCAAAATTTAGTTAATTGGAAGAATAATGAGCATATAAAGCAAACAGGACTCTATTTTTTCCCTTTTTTTTCCATTTTGGAAAACATTATTTGCTTCATGGAAACTTTGACAGAATTGTCATTATGACATTAAAAAAGCACAAGGAAGTTCTAGACTGAAATTTATCTCATGTGAATTAAATGCATCGCTGACAATAACAGAAATTAAATTGACCTTACGTCTAAACAAACATCATTATATTTGATGTTAAAAGTTTAAATAAGTTTTAAATTTTTGGATATAACAGCAAGATTAAAATATGTCCGTTATTACTTATCTACCTCAGATTTTCTTTTTCCCTCACCTTTCTTTTTTCTTTTTTCTCTCCCTCCGTCCCTCCCTTCCTGCCTCCCTCCCTTCCTGCCTCCCTCCCTTCCTCCCTTCCTCCCTCCCTCCCTCCCTCCCTTCCTCCCTTCCTTCTTTCCTTCCTTCCTTCTTTCCTCACTTCCTTCCTTCATTCTTTCCTTCCTTTCTCATTCCATTTATTTTTTATTTTTCATAATGGTCTATCCTTAATCATACTTCATTCACCATTTATATTTTCTTTAATGTATCTTGGTATCTATTTTATCTGGCTAAAGCCACATAATACAATATCTAAAGATAAAAAACTGACATATCTATCTAAACCCATCTGAGTGTTCTGTAACTACAAGGCTATTTATCATCAATTATGCTGTTGGTATACAATATATATGGTCTTCATCATGAAGTCCGTGGTTCTGTTTTATAATTCTGAGGCTAGATAACTTCCACGTTCAGCCTCCATAGCACTTTTTTCACTCTTTATGACTCTGTAAATGTTTACTGATGTCTCTTTTCTGCCAGATCCCTGGTTCCTTTGAGGGTACTGCCTTACTCGTCATGGAATTTTCTGTAACATTTAACATAATGCATTGTACACAATATGTGCCTATTGTAACTTTGATAAATTAATGAATTATTTGTGTTTGATTTCAATGGATGAGACAGACATTTCAATTTTAAATGTTCTTTTCTTTTTTCCTTTAGGCATACTACAGGTGCTAATGTTGCAAAGCCTGAATACTTGATACAGTTTTCTGGTTCACATGGTGATAGGATTCTAGCTTTCCCTAGACAAACTCAGTCTTTCTAGTTTTGGCCAAAGAAAAGAGGTGGTATAAGGCCTCCTCCAGAGCATTACAGAGTCCCATTCACTGTTGTCTTTGTAAATGTCACCCCTAAAAGTTGTGCACTGTTCAGTCTGACAGACTTAGAAGCAGTGTCCTTCACTCCATCCCAACTCCTCCAATTGCGCAGTTCAAAAACCAAGCAGGTGCCAATGGACCTTGTCTGTATCGTCACTGCTGCAACTTGTGTTTTGTGCTATTGTTGCAGGAAGACATTTATATATATACATACTGTGAGGCTGAAAGATAGAAATGCATAAATTTACCAAATTCTTAGAGCACTGAAGATAATGACAATGGGAAAAACAACTATACTGCTCAGTAGAATAACTAAGCCATATATAATGGTGGCATGGGTGTCTTCTCTACTAAGATAAGTGGCGTTAATCACAGAATGACCTTTTCTTTGGCAAGATGCCCCAAGGGAGACTCTGCTCTAAATGAAATATACTGTAGGTGTATAGCCCAACACATTAAGGAACAGACATTTTTAAATGGTAAAGATGTCTAAGTAAACATCTAGATCTGGGCAGATCTGGGCCAAAGGATCAGTGATGATTTATGGCTCTTGTTAATTTTTAAAGAGGATTGAAGGAGAATAGTATTTTTAAGTTCTCCTAGGAGAAAATCAACAGGAAGATTTGGATTTATAATTATGCAAGTTAACTTGCCAGATGGTATAATTCAAAATATTTTTATTAAGGAAGGGTTCTCATTTTACAGACAAACAAGAGTGATTAGCAGGGATTTCTTTGGGGCCCTCCTCAGAACATTTTCAGTTCATGCAGCCCTATGTTATTCCCTGCCATGGGCCACGAGGGAGAGCTGAATAGAAATCTTTCCTTTTCTCATCTCTGTGTTCTCCCAGGGGAACTGAGGGTTGATCTGACTATATGGGTGCAAGATCCAGCATATAACACTCTGCACTATAGTCATATGCTGTATCCCTTTAGTCCTAAATAACTTACACTCCCACATACAAAGCATTGTCACATTTTTCTTCTCTTTCATTTCTCCATTTCATGTAAACTCATCTTTCACTTTCCTGCCACACACTGGGTTTCTTCAACGATAGTGCATTAGTCACTATTGAATTTTCCATAATCTTTAGCATAATGCATTACATAGTATGTGTCTAACAGATTCTTGGTAAACACATATGTTTTTCATGTTTGATTTCAACGGATGCTGCATGTCATCAAACTCAAATTTTAATTTGAAATATTTTCTCTGACTTATAAACTATCACCATACGTAAAAGTCTAGCTGTGAACTCTGGCTCCCGTCTCTGTGAATCTCCTGGGGCCACTTTCCGTTGGCCTTTTCCACCTGCTGTTACCATGTTTCAGCCCCCACAACTTCACACACCTTGCATCAGTTCAGCATGACTCATGGCTTTTCTCCTTGTATGTTAATCTAGTGTTGTGTCTGGCTGGATGCAGAGCCCAGGTTGGAGAGCTCTTTTCTTCCCCATCCACTAGGACTATAATTAATCTGATCTTTATATATGTGTATATATAGATATAAAACCTAAGAAATATGGACCCAAAGAGGCTGGACATATAACTATAGTTCAAACACTCACTTTTCTCAGAAATGAGGATCCAAATGGGATATGACAGAAGAGGTGACGTGGAGGTGCATCCTGGGAACTGGACTACACCAGTCAGCACCCAGCATTTCAGGAAGCATGACACAGTGGGTGAGTTAGTAAAAGCAGCTGGACAGAAGTGGGGCTGGGATGGATTCTGGAAACTCTGCCACTGTTGATTCTGAACATTTTGAGTCGGCACGATTTTATACACTATGGGATGGATTCAAGCACCAGTAAAGCACCCACGAGCACTTGTGAAAATATTTTTCAGGAGTACCATATGTATTCTGATGAGAACTGAGGAAAACAACTTGGGAAATATTTATAGCAGCAGAAAATTACAGGAACAAAAATCTGAATTTGAGATTCTTTGAGATACAAATCTACCAGAAAATCTATTAAAATGTTTTAGGTTTTCTGATACTGACTGTTTTATCATTTCTAAGTTCTTTTAAACTAAGTCATTGCATTTAGGTCTGTTTAAAACCAGAACAGATAGTTTAATAATGGAATTTTGGGTTGATCACATTTGACTTCTTCCGAGGAACAGCTGGGCAAAAAAAGACAGGGCACAAAAAGGGTCTTTTGACTTTCATGTGGCTTTCCTCTGCTTTCCATTTCTAACAATATTCTGTTCAAATAGCTTAAAATCCATTAATAGTTGTTAATGTTTTTGTGTCCCAGAAACACTAAAAATCCCTTCATTTGTTCTACCTATCCAAACTTATCACTTATGGCCCTCAATGAGAACAGAGTGGACAGCACTGCAGGTGCACAAAATGCAACACAATCCTATAATTTTGCAAGCTCCCAAGGTAATCTCTGGTTCAATATGGTGACCAAGTTCCTGAACTTGCCTCTACTTTTCCTTAGAACAAGAGAGAATCAGAAAAGAATTAAACTCATGAACCTCAATAAAAGAGAAAACAGGACATGGAGGCAACAACCATTATTAGATTTCAAGGAATTGTTGGGAAATAACAAATGGGCAAGGACCATATCCAGGGTATTCCCAAGGGTCACTCCTAAAGCCACCATACATTGGGAAAGTGGGAAATTGTTGCTAACTGTGCCTTTATCTATAAGATATTCATTACAAAAATTTACAAACTATGTACAAAATATTCTGGATGTGTTGACCATGACTTTGTAGAAATGTTACGAAGGTTTTGTAAATAAAGGCACAGTTAGGTACAATTTCCCATTTTACCAATGTATGGGTTAGCTTTGGGACACCCTATATTTGAACAAAGAAGGTTGTTCAAAATTAACATAGACAAGGATGGCAGGAAAAGAGGGAGCTAATCTCCCTGGCAAAACCGCAAAGTCTTTTGGAATAAAATCAGTAGGAGGGTGGGATTATGGAAGGAGGCCAAAACTGGAAGGAGAGAGTGTGGAGTCTGAATAAAATTCTGTCTCTGGAACAAGGAGCCAAATAGTTCTCTAGACCTATCCTCTCGCTCACATTCCTGGATATAACAAGTGTACAAAACACTTCATGTTGATTCAAGGCAAAAGAAAACAAAGCATAATAACAACAATCATAATAAAAATGATGAGTATTACATTTAAAAAATTCAATACATCCAACTGAATGGGCAGCAGGTGAGGATGCATGGCGTACTTCATGGCAATGGGACACAATTATAAGAAGGACCCTACCTAACAGATGCAAACCTTGTAACCTAATTCTTTGTACCCTCAAATTAACCTGAAACAATAAAAATAATGCAATAAAGCACTTGGGGAGAATTAGAAGCACTGGCTCAGAGCTAGTGCCACAGTAAATTTCTTCCTGCTTTGGCAATGCCTTATCACAAGGCTGGCTTCTCCGTGAGTCACGCGCCAAGCTGGCTTGGTCAGCCTCCCAACTGAAGGAGGAATCTTGCAGGGAAAACAAGCTTATATATACAGCAGTAGATAAAACCCAGCTTACTACTAGAAAAATTCAACCCCGTACTTCCTGATTCAAATGAAAGTCACTCAGGCAGATAGAGCAAATAAGCAGTATTAAAACAATAAGACGAATCAAAGAATAACTGTGGACACAGAAATAACTCATGGGAGAGACGAAATTTGAAAAGAAAATCCATTTAATATTCTGAGAGATGTTTGAGGAATGCTACCAAAAACATCAACCAAATGAAGTCTAGAAACTAGATATGAACACAGAGCAAAGGGGACAAAGAGATAGAAAATGTGCAGTAAAGTATAAAAAGTATTTGAGAACAACTCAGGATACCCAAGGTCCACAACTGTAAGCTCTGGGGAAAGCAGAAAATAAAAGGGAATACATAAGAAGAGAAAAATATGGGAAAAGTTTGAATCTCTGAAGAGAGACCTAAATATTTCCATTTTTGGAAGGTGACCCTGTTTACACACAAAAATGTGCATTAAAAAGGAAAACAAAAAAATCACTTCTAAATATATTATTAAGAAATTTTAGGCTAACAGTGGCTCATGCCTGCAATCCCAGCACTTGGGAGGCACTGTAATCCCAGCACTTGGATCACCTAAGCTCACAGGTTTGAGACCAGCCTGAGCCAGAGTGAGACCTCATCTCTAAAAAATAATTGGGCATTGTGGCAGGTGCCTACAGTCCCAGCTGCTTGGGAAGAGGCAAGAGAATCACTTGAGCCCAAGAGTTTGAGGTTGCTATGAACTATGATGCCACCATGGCACTCTACCCAGGGTGACCAAGTGAGACTCTGTCTTAAAACAATAAAAGAAAAAAAATTAGAATATAAAGATTAAAAAAATAAAAAGGATTCTATCTCAAACTTTGCCAATGTTGTGGCAGAGGAGTGAGAACTGCGTTTGTATTTGAATGCCCACATCTGAGCATGACTCACTTTTCTGTTCTTGAATTCATTGGCCAAAGCACCTTAACTTTGCTGCTTTGGTAAATGAATGGGTGGGCCTAGGAAGTTCAATCATCCCATGTGCATAAGAGGTAGAGATTAGGACAAATTACTGGGGAGCAGCACCAACGTCTTCAGTCAGGGCTTCTACATATCATAAAAGTTTGTAGATAGGGTTATTCTAGTATAACAGGGGTGATGATTGTGGGGAAAATATGCAGAGATGTTTATTTTATAAAGGGTGACTCAAGAGTATGGTCAAAGGCTAAGTAATAAGAAGAGATTACATGTATGTGTGCATTTATATGTATATAAACATATACATACATACATTTTATACATAAAATATGTATATATTTATGTATATAAACATAGGTACACACATACATACATAAAATTTTCCATTTCATTCATTTTTTTAAGTTTGCAATTAGGTGGCATTAAGTACCTCTAAATTGTTATGCAACCATCTCCACAATTCATTCCCAGAACTTTTTTATCTTCCTGAACTAAAACTTTGTAACCACTGAACAACAACTTCCTATGCTGCTCTCTTCCTCGTCCCCAGAAAATACCTTTCCACCTTCTGTTTCCATGAACTTGACTACTCTCGTTACCTGTATAAGTAGAATCATATATTTGTCCTTTTGTGTCGGATTTACATCATTTATCAAATGTCTTCCAGGTCCATCCATATTGAAGCATACCTCAAAATTATACTCTCTTTTACAGGCTGAATTATACTCCACAAAAATATAAAAATCTCCCCCAATGTACGTGCCGTTCTTGAGCAGGAGCTGTATGCGTCTCTGTTTCATTGCACCTTTAGCATATGTGATGCTGAAGTGACCCCTGAAGATGTTTTCGAGAAATTGTTTAAAACGATGATAACCAACTGAAACATTGAGAAGTGAGTGGGGATGGGAAGTGAGGATAGTATAAGTGAGAGAAGTATTCATCTTCCGTCGACGGGAGATGGTGCTGCCTGTATGCTGTGGATGAAGAGTTATATCGGCACTTTGCATAGAAGTCCGGATGAACCTCCACAGGTTTTTAAAGCAGGATTTTAAAAAATAACAAAGAATGCTTCTGCTACAGGAGGTTGGTAATTTTACAGGTAAAACAAAAGACTTTTCATATTATTATAAAGTGTTGTGCATTACTGATTTTGTTTTAAACGTATATGATCATAGCACGTGTCTGCAAGCGCACTCATAGTTAATGACTGGCATTGTAAGCCAGATCCCCCACAGTTAACTGTGTATAGCTTTCATGGCACCAGGATGCCTCTCCTAAGACACTCTCTTGAAGCTCCTTAAAGAACAAAGCCACATGGAAAAAGACGGGAAAATACACAGAAAGACATAACAAAAGCCTAATTGCAAAGGTCCCTATTTCTCCTCCTCTCCATGTTGGACTTCTCGTAATTCCAATATCTCTAGCATCATTTTATTACTGGACCTGCTACTGCTGCTGTTCTTTCCTTTCTATCAGATCTGTCTCTTTTGGACTAGCCTTGTTACTTTCTTAGAACATGTGCGAGTTCATTGCCTGCATACCATGAGCGTGCTACTTTACTTGCCCGATTTGCCCTCGTGTTTCCTTAAAGGCCTGTTCTTTTCAGCACACTCTCCACATCAGCCAAATTCACTAGCAACCCTGACCCCCACTCTAGCTGAGTGGGTGGTGCCTGTGCACCCTCTGGCGCCCTGCTCCCCAGCTTTCCTTGGCCAACCAAGGGCAATCACACCCGGATCGTGTTTCTCTTCCCTCCTCACCTGAAAGCCTGAGCTCCTCCTAGCAGCATCACTCTGTCAGAAGCTTCCTGTAAAGCTCTCAAGCTCTCAAATTCACAAGAGTGATGTATCCTCCGGGTGGCTGCACTCAGGGCAGTGGAAACAGGAGCACATTCACCTCCAAGTTTGACAAATGTTCCAGGCCTCAAACGGACTAGAGAATCGTTTCAACTAAGTCCAGTTTTACAGATACATTTGTGACATTTCAAACAAATAAAAAGAAGCTTCAGGTCTGAAAATTGCAAATCGGGTCTTCTCAGATGTGTTTCCTTCCTTTAAAGTTGGTGCTCTGTCATATTCTTCTGACGTCCATTACCATCTTTGCTATTATTGCCTTTTGTAAATGCAGAAATTTGATTTGGAAAAGCGATGAAGGATGGCAAGAGAATCTTCTCTATGTTGCACTTGTCAATCCACATTTCTGGTGTTATTTCCAAGTCCAGGTTCCAGACAGGAAAGAAATCTAGAAACTTCTAAAATAAAATCTACCGTAATCATGTGCTGATGGAAAGTCATATGAATTGAGAAATGCTTAAGGGAACTGGGCATGTGCAAGCTAAAAGAAACGTACAAGACGATTTATTTTGAATGAGTTAAACGTTGTTATTCCCACCTATGAGTTTTGTGATGCTTCATGAGGTCACTCAAGCACTTTACATCTCAACCCTCCATTCTGTAAGGTAGGAGGATGTAATAATGTCTGTAACACATACATTCACTGATGATAAATAGGAACTTAAATATATGTTTTGTATTACATGCTAAGCACATAGAAAAAAAAATTCTACTCCTTATCATCATTATCATCATTGCCACTGTTTTATTTTCCTAGTGGAATTATTCCAAAGGGGAACACAAATTCTAATGAATGAATGTGTGTCCCCACTCAATACAAAGACTTCCTAAACAACTAACCACGGGATGGAGAGTTCAATGAAATAATGAGCTCCCTATGGCCCTCTCACAGGAATTCTGTAATAATTAAAAGGAGTTCCTGCATTAAAAAGTGGGCTACACCTGACAATCATTAAGGTCCCCCTTAACCGTCAGATATAATGTAATGATTATGTTCACACAGTTCAGGTGGTGCCTGTGGCTAAGGGGGTAGGGCGGTGGCCCCCTTACTGAGGGTAGTGGGTTCAAACCCTGCCCCAGCCAAACTGCTACAAAAAAAATAGCTGGGCAATTGTGCCAGGCACCTGTACTCCTAGCTACTGGAGGCTGAGGCAAGAGAATCATCTAATCACAAGAGTCGGAGGATGCTGTGAGCTGTGATGCCACAGCCCTCTACATAATGACATAGTGAAATACTGTCTCAAAAAAAAAAAAAGTTCCCACAGCTCATTAGTGGCAGCAGGTTTGAAGGTATCAGTGTGTCCCAAACTGTTCTTCTTTTTAGTTAATAAGGAGAGAGGTTCACTGGGGGTATTTCTAGGCACTATTTCTGCACAGCACGACAAGGAAAGCTGTTTGCTGTTTGCTGTTTCTCCCACCCTCCTAGCATATGAGCAAGCCGGCCTCATGCCCCTTTTCTCCTTTCACCATGAAAGCCTTAGGAAGCAGGGACTGCCTGCTCTTCCCTCTGCTTCCCCAAGAAAATGACAAAATGACATTCTTTCCCACTCTCTGTGAAATGATTTCTGTTAACAGCCCTGGAAAATGCTGCAAAGATGTGAGTGAAATGATGGCAGGATTTGTTGACAAGAAGGAAAAATGAGGGAATTCAGAAAAAAATCACCCACATTAGTGACTGAGGAGCCTGTGGGTTCCATATGCTCCTCTCTCCCTGGGCCTGGGGTTGTCTCAGAATCATCTCCTGGGGATGGCAGCCTTCTTTCAAATGACTCAATCAATGGGGATTCTAAAAGAGTCTAATGGATCTCACTATTACCCGATTCTCTTTTTTTTTGATGTTCAACCCAAACTTTGCCTTTGATTAATTTAACCTATTTTTAAATTAGATAATGACAGTAATTTCAAAACTAAAGGAAAGCATGCAAATTTGGGGAAAAAAATTCATTGTGCAAAATTATTTTTAAAATATTCTTATTTTGCCGCAACATAGAACATAATGAGTATTCAAAAATTCTTTAGGGAAGTGATTTTCAATGGGTGTGCCATGAGAGGATCTTAGGTGTATTGCAAAAAATTTTAAAGATCATGAATTAATTTTTAAAGGAAGCTCAAAGCACAGTAAACATATTCTTTCTTTTAGCTCTTTTTTTTTTTTTTTATCCATTAAGTGTGCCATAAAAGCTTAACTATAGCGGGTGGAGCCTGTAGCTCAAGGAGTAGGGCACCGGCCCCATGTACCGGAGGTGGCATGTTCAAACCCAGCCCCAGTCCAAAACTGCAGGAAAAAAAAAAGTTTAACTATAGATTCAAGTGTGTCATTAAATAAAAATATTGAAAAACATTGCTTTAGGGAAGTGTGGTTTCCCTCGCAGGGAATGGGCACCTTGGAGTCCACCGTTGCCTGGGATGCAAATATTCCCATGTTTGAGGCAGCAATTAGTAAGATCCAAAGAAAATTTACCTGCCCACTCAAATTAGACCTGTGTGCTGAAATTCAGTCTCCTGTGCCTAAATCCAGACCACTCGCGACTCCTTTCTTATTACTTTAGAAGATCTTTGGAATTGCTACATGAGGTAGAGAGAGAATCAGAAAAAAAAATGTATCCCTCTGCAAGGGAATCATCAGGGAAAGTTTGATAGACATGGTTTTTGGGGTCAAAGATTTGTGAGTCCTGACTGTCTTACATAATTACTCATTTCTCAAAGCCTCAATTTTTGGCCTGTAAAATGGTGCTGGTAATCTGTATTTGACACAGTAGTCAAGGCAGTTTTTGAGAAGTGCCTAGCATAATACATGACAGAAGTCTAGCACTCAATAATTATTACAAATAATTATCCCTTTCCTTGGACTGTATGAGATTACCATAGATAGGTGTGAGATTTGGGAAAGATTTATTAAAAATGTTTCAAGAGGACTGAAACCAGGTACTAATAAACAGAATGCAATTGATGGTGAATTCACATGAGACAGAGAGGGAAATCAGCTAGAAGCAAAGTCATGAGACAGAACCCCATAAAGTCTCAATCTTAGTATTCAGGGGTGCAAGAAGGCTAAAGGAGGGAGCATTTCTGGAAAGGAAACACGTAGAGCTCCTTAAGCTGAGCATGAGGTACTCCAGTGGCAACAAGTAAATAAACCAATTTGGAGAATAGTAGACAGAGAAATGAAGTAGGTGGAGGAGAGCCAAGATGGGGAGCGTATTAGAAGCCAGGGAGACATATTCACAATCTGAGAGCCTGGCTTTTGAAAACATTCATTATCTCTTGTAACAAAGCCATTAGTGTGTATCTCAAGAAATATTACAAGCAGTGGCAGTGCCTGTGGCTCAGTGGGTAGGGTTCGAGCCCAGCCCCAGCCAAAGTGCAACAAAAAATAGCTGGGCGTTGTGGTGGGCACCTGTAGTCCCAGCTACTTGGGAGGCTGAGGCAAAAGAATCACCTAAGCCCAGGACTTGGAGGTTGCTGTGAGCTGTGACACCATAGCACTCTACCAAGGGCAATAAAGTGAGACTCTGTCTCTTAAAAAAAAAAAAGAAAGAAATATTACAAGTGTGTGTGACAGACATAAAAGGCAATGTACTTAATATAAAAATTATCACCCTGGAATTAGAAGAATTAATTTACTATCTTTGTTCTGCCTGGAAAACCTGAGCAAATGATTTCACTTTGTGCAAGTCACCTACTCACTTTGTCTCTCAGTCTTTCATCTGTAAAATGGGTGCAATGCTACCGCACTGCCCATAAAAATGTTGTAATGAGTGAATGAGGTCATGCACTGCACATAATTCCTGGCCATGAGAAAGTACCTACTGAGGGTTGAGTTAAAAATAATTCAAATGGTACACTCTAGCTCAGTGGGTTGAGCCAATCACTTTAAATGCAGTCATATCTCACAGGACCACAGGAGTAGCGCCTAAAATAATGCTGGCCACATTCTCTAACACAGTGACTAGGAAAGGTCTGTGTTGACTACAGAGTACGTGTGGAGACACTATAATGGTGAGGCGGACTTTTCAAGATTGTCCTGTGAAATTTGGGATATGTGGCTTCAGTACACAAAACAGTCAGTACATTTTAGAAGAATTTGAAAATGAATAAGATAACAGAAAACAAAGTACCAGAAACACAGCATTGCTTCATAGGTGTTACATGGTACTACAGTGGTTGCCAGGGATTTTATTAAATGATATTTAAAAAGAAGAGCTTGCAGTTTCTGATAGCAGTCTAGCCATGCTGTCCCAAACGTAGAGATCCTCTTTCAGCACACTTGCCTTCTTCCCACTCACCAAACGCTTCTTAATCCATGAAGAGGATTGGTTGAGCTTATTCATTTACCCCACAGGTGTTTTCCTGAAGATATTCAGATCTCCTGTAAAGCAAAGAGTAGCTTATGTTTTATGTAATAACATTATTGATCACCAATACAGAGCAAGCCATGTTTATCTGGAGTCTCCCGCTCCCACAGGAATTATTTGTAGCGGTAATACCTACCTATAGGAAGCGAGCAGCGTCTCTGCTTTGCCAGCTCTGGCCAGTAATGCCTTGTGCAAATGAATTTAGAGATTTTCTCAGCTTGTGTTCATATCCTACAAAAGGGAAATAGCCCAAATTGCACCTACTTGGGCCTGAATTATCGACTTCAGCTTTGAAGTGCAAATGAGCCGAATGAAAACATACTTAGACTGCAACACAGAAACTATTCCTACCAGCTGATTGATGGTGCATTAACCGCCTCGTACGGAAAACCTTATATTGCAATGGATTCGTAGTCCCCTGGTCCAATTATCCCACAGATGAAGGCAAATGCCATCCAGTGTACGAGCCAGTCAATAGTGGTCTTTTTAAAAAATTCTTTACTTCCTCTTTCTCTCTCTCTTTCTTTCTTTCTTTTTTTTTTTTTTTCTGGCAATTCCAGTTACTGGATCATCCATAAACTAGGTCTTTCTTGGTTTATCGGCCTTGCTGCTTCTAAAGCTAGACTTATGGACTTGGGCTCGAAAACAAACTGCTGTAAACAACTCCGCAGTAGGCCAGAATCATCGGTATTTACTGTGAATGCAAAATCCTCTGGAAATTTCTAATCACTATAATCCGTCTGTATAAAAATAATCCTTGACTAAATGACTATGTCTGGAAGGAAAAATGAACGGAGCATTTATACAACCACACAAAATGCCACGTGTGAACCAATTATTAAAGAACATTTGATATTTTGTAACTTCAAAGGAAAGTCTATTATGCAGCCTAAATATAGGCAATTCGTTTTGGAAAATAATATTAGAACTTATAATAACTTTTTCATGAAATCATCCCTCTTTAAATAAATAAACACACCTTCGTTCACCACTACCCATCTGTACCTTCTTAAATCGGGTATATTGGAGAGGCTCTCTAAAGCAGCATGTCCCCCAGGGAATTTCTCAGTTATGGTACCCTAGTTGACTTGGTTTCTGAGGGTCTCCTTCTTGGTTGAAAAAGTCACAGGTAGGTACTGTGTAACATTTGCTTATATTAAAGTCACCCAAAACACTCCTTCTGTAAGATTATGAATTTTAACAATCCCTCATTCACCTTAGCTGTTCTTCCAAGAGGACTTTCCTTTCGGATCCTTGAAATTGGGCTTAGAGACTTCAGAAAGGACAGAAAGTAACCAGAGGAACAGACAGGGTTGCACCCATTTTTCTTTTTGTAGGCCCCCTATGTTAAAAAACAGTGTTTTTAGATTCTCATGAGAATTTTAATACTAAAGAAGTGCCTAGCTTCTTTCTACATAAATATTCCTTCTCCAGAAGTGGCCCCAGGGAGTGTTTGGAAATTAGACTCTAACGCTGTATTCCCCACAAATACCACCAAGGAGAAGGTCTGGAAGTAATAAAATGCAGGTATCATCTTCAAAATTCATCGTCTTTCATCCAGTCACTTTTACCCTTTCTCTCATGGCGTGTTCACGCATCTAGGAGAGAGAAGAACAAGGTGCGTGAAACTGAATTTCCCATTGCTCATAAAGAAAGGGCAGGACGAAAAAGTCTTGCTGGCCAACAGATAAACTAATCAAAGTCCAAATAATTAGCAGGCATCAGTTCAGTGGTGCTGAAGTTTGAATTTCTTACTAAAAGGGTGAAATTATCGTGCGATGGGAGCCAAATGAGAAAGGAGGAAAGAAGATGAATCCATTTAACTATAAAATTGTACCTGAGCCATTCCCCCAGATTAGATAGACTGAAAATCCCACTTTTTGCAGCTTCAAAATGGTTTCAGAGAAGTTTTTATTATTATCATTGTTCAATTTCATGCGTCTCTGCACTTGAACTTCCAGCCAGGAGCAGGAGTCGAACTGCCAGAAACGCTGTGAAGAAGCTGTTTTTCGTGGTATTTCCAGCCAATATTTTCAGACCCAGGAGGTTTGAAGAGACATCCAAACTTTTGAGTGCTAATATGATTTGAACCTCTGAGTCTTCTGAGCTTTTTCTTTCCCAATCAGAACCAAATTATGAGCTAAGGAAGCAGAAGAACAGAATACAATTTCAAAAGTTATTTTCTGTACTGACTTCAATATCTGCAGGCCTCCTGCTTCCTGTTACATTCCTTCTCTATTCTGAGCATTAAACGTAACATCTATGAAACTAATTATGATGTATATTATCAAGAGTGACCGATGTTTCTTGTGAATAGCCTCTCTGTGAAATTTTAATCTCTGTTTGAATGAGCAGTCAGTTTAACAAGAAAATGTATATGCTTAATGATCACCATAGAATATCTGTGTTCTATATAGAACCATTAAATTATCATTTAATTTATCTATCAGTGTAAGGGGTTAGTATTTTCCAGATAACCAGAATCTAGTTTCACAAGTCAAAAATGAGCTTTTTTTGATAGTGTGATGGAGATCTTTCTAAGCTGTCTCATCCTACAGAATACTAAACATCATTTAACCATTGCTTGATAACTTTCAGTTACCACTGTGATTATTGTCTGTGCTATCTGGAAATACCTACTTTATCTTGAGTCTGGGTTTTTTGTATAGCACTTTATAGCTATTATCTATAATTTCTTACAAATGCCAGTCTGCCTGATTCAAACAAAACCCCTATCTCTTCTCTAATTTGAAACTTAAAGTATGTTCTAACAGTAATAAGCTGATAATCAAAGTGGTTAGGTGTTGAAAGGAGAGGCCAAGTACCTGTCTTTAATGCTGGAGCTTTTATGACAATTAATTTGTGTTGTCAGAGGATTTCTTTTTTCTGTTTATTTGCAGAAATGGGTTTATATTCCCATGAGACAGGATTACAGCAAGAGTAATCTCTGCACACATGCATTTAGCAACTACATTCATCAGTAAAGTGCGTCTTAGTTAGGAGGCTGCTGGTACAAAAGTCACATACTTATCCTTTAAAAAAGGGAATTGAGTTCACAAGCACAAAAGAGAAAGAAGGCAAAGATTGGAGGGCTGCTAACATGTTCACACTGGCTCCTGGATATCATATGGGGCTGTTTTCAAAGCAACCTCAGCTTGTAAGGTATAGCATTAGACCTTCCCCAGATACAGTGAATCAGTTGAAATCATCATGAAAAGATTGTAGCTCCTGGAATCAGTTTAAGTTCTAATATTCGCTCAAATAATTCCTAGTTATTTGTTTGTTTGGGTTTTTTTTTTTTTTAAATCACATGTAACCAGTTTGCTTTAGTATTAGCATTGTTTGAGGATATAGTAAGTTAATTTGTTCATTAATACATATACATTAAGAATATGCATCTAGTATGTGCCAGAGATTTATTAGCATACCTTTTATATTAAATAATTGAATCTTATAACGACTCTATAAAATAAGTTCTACCGGCACTTCTATTTCACAGGTAGGAGAACTGAGGAATAGAACTTAAGCAACTTGCCAGATGTCACCTGGCTGATAGAGTAGTTAAGATTTGAATCCAAGGAGTGCGGTTTTAAAACCTATAATTTTAGGGCTGGGCATGGTGGCTCCACCTGTAATCCCAGTACTCTGGGAGGCCAAGGCGGTTAGACTACCTGAGCTTAGAGGTTGGAGACCAGTCTGAGCCAGAGTAAGACCCCTGTCTCTAAAAATAGCCGGGTGCTGTGACAAGTGCTTATAGTCCCAGCTACTTGGGAGGCTGAGGCAAGAGCATTGCTTGAGTCCAAGAGTTTGAGGTTGCTGTGAGCTATGATACCACGACACTCTACCACTCTACCAAGGGCAACAAAGTAAAACTCTGTGTCCAAACAAACAAACAAACACCCCTGTTGTGTTTTTAATCATCAGGGTATATAATAATTAGGAAATGCTAAGTATTTTTAAATGATTAATGCTATATGAGCTCAAGAGGGAAAATAAGGTTTGCTTTTCCATATTATCTCTTCTGGTGACCTGCTGGATGTGTTAGTCACATCGACCAGGTGTCTCCTTGACCACCCTAGGACCACACAAAGAGGATGGAACACTGGTGCAGGTTTCAGGCTGTGGTTGTTGGATAAGATGTTGTAAGGAGCAGGTGAAAGACAAGTTCAAAGTGGGAAAAAGGAGGCAGAAAGGAATATTACTAGAAATTTGCAGTCTGAAGACAGAGTAGGAAGGAGATAGGGGATTTCTAGAGAAACCTTCAAGATAAATAAAGTAAGTTCATTGGTTGGGCACAAGAAGAGGGAATGGGGATTTTGAAAGATTTGCAAGAAATGGGAAGTTTTTCATTGCTCATCTTTGTCTTACCATGATCTAGATTCACTGTAGGCAAACCTTTACAATCCTCCTCTTCCCCATTTGTGCAATGACTATGGTATAATTGGTCAATAAATTCGATGTCCCATCCACGTATAATTCTTCCCATCAGTGATATCACTAAATATAAACAAGGACTACCTTACATTTAAAGAAATAAATACTGAGATAATTAAATTGATCAATGATGATACATTTACATTGAGTTTGGATTTTGAGGAACAAGGCTAGGAATAATGAAGTACTTAAATGATATCTAATTTTAAGCTTATGTATAAAGGTTATACATACACACACACACTATGTAAAACATGCACATGCAATTATTGCAAACCCATGTTTAAATAATTTATAATAATATATTTTAAAATATAAATAATGTCTTAGAATTGGTACCATGAAAATGAGATTCTTCTCATTCACAGTCTAGACAATGCACATCTCTATGTGGAGCGTGATTCCACACCAGCTTTTAGGAAGCATATCACTATCTGAAACTAACATCCAGAACCTCACCCAACTCCATGGACATAAATCATGCTGTCGTCACTCTAGGGAAGGAAAATTGCATTTTGTAAATGCAGTGAAACATGCGCCTTCCTTCTTCATCACCATCCTGATCAAATAACTGTGAAGAACATGACAGTATAATCATGGTCACATGATTGAGTGATCAGGAAACAAGACTTATATATATTTCCAATTCTTTGCCTTACTTTTGTCCTCAAATCTTGTTTGTTTCATGATAGGTTTTCAATTTAAAGTGGGACTTAGGGTGGCCAAAACCAGATAAACCTAATAACAAAAGGCCCACAATAGAAGAATAGGTATGTCTAATATCTGAGATGGTGTTTTAAAGAAATAGAATATGTTTTTTAATTCAGAAATCTATGTAAGTATTTTATTTAGTCTCAAATACATCAAAAAAATCAGAGAAACAGCTATTAAAGAGGTACTGATCATATGGAAGTTTAAATTTTGTCTATGGAAAAAGTCTATTCATGCCTTTTGTTTCTGAGTCATTTTGGCTCCTTTTATTGAGGGCATCTATTTTGATTTTGAAATCTTAAGGCAAAAGCGGGGGTTAGAGCAGTTTGTTAGATAGTACACTGGGCTAAATGAAGAGACTCCTGGATTACAGACTTGGATTGTGCAAATGTACTTAGTTCCAGACTTCAGTTTATTAACATATCAAAGGAGGTGGATAAGTATGTTCTCTCTGACTCTGATGGCCATTGAGAGCACGGACTGCGCTAACATCTATGATCTATTTTGTAAGATACTAGTATGATGACAATAGTGGTCTCTGATTGTTATTATTTTTATTATAATTCTCAGATCCCAGCTCATCTATCAGCATGTAAAAATAGCCAAAAACTGAATGGAATACAACTATATAAACAAGCAAACCAAACATACAAATAAGAACATAATCCATTGATTCAAACTACTTGGATAAAATGACAATTTCACTTGTAAAGTATTATTATGAGTATATTTTTCTGACATAATCAATAATTAATTGAAAGCTGGGCATGTGAGGTTACACTCATTTTCCCTGCACTTTGGGAAGCCAGGTCAGGTAAATTCCCTAAGTCTAGAATTTCTAGACCATCCTGGGCAATGTAACATGATTTTATCTCTACAAAGAATAGAAAAAAGTTAGCTGGGCTAGGTGAGGTGACTGACATCTGCAGTTCCCCCTACTAAGAGGCAGGGGTGGGTGGATTGCTTGAGCCCAAGAGTTTGATGCTGCAGTGAGCTTTGATTGCATCACTGCCCTCCAGCCTGGATAACAGAGCAAGACGTCATCTCTTAAAAAAAAAAAAAAAAATTAGCATACTGGGCGGCACCTGTGGTTCAAAAGAGTAGGACGCCAGCCCCATATGCTGAAGGTGGTGGGTCCAAACACAGCCCCGGCCAAAAAACTGCAAAAAAAATAAATAAATAATAATAATAATAATTAGCATGGGATTTTCAAGTATAGATACCAGGGCCAAATTAAAGAATAATATTTAATAATGAATACATCAAACCAATACAATGAAATTTAGTGTGTCTAAAAATTTGAAATGCTTCTGTAGGTTTTCCCAATATTCTTCTGACCATTTAATCAGGTTCTGAACATGCCATCAAGTTCATCTTTATTACATGCTTTACCCACTCCAATCTCGATTCAGATTATTAGTACAAAGATTCTAAAATATCAGATATCAGAGAGGGAGATATTTATTAGACTTCACAGGGTTTTGCGCATTTCATGCTTTCAACAGGTTCATAATACCTTACAGAAGGAAGAGGAACCAGAGAACAAATGTGGATCAGGCCCTTTTAGCTGCTGATGTGAGAAATGGTAAATGTCAGTTCTCTCCCTGACCTCTTCTTCTTTCCATGTGCTCTCACCAGGGGTTTCCACTTCCTCCAGGAGCATTTTTTTGTCTCATTCGCTTCTCTAGAGACTCATA
Organism: Galagoides demidoff; assembly: GCA_963574575.1. Taxonomy (NCBI): domain Eukaryota; kingdom Metazoa; phylum Chordata; class Mammalia; order Primates; family Galagidae; genus Galagoides; species Galagoides demidoff. The sequence goes on along the minus strand of CAUYQV010155652.1, from coordinate 7,997 downwards.
TCCACAGTATACCTTTAGACCAAACCAGCTGTGAAATGACTATTTACCACATTGGCCCCAAGCAGCATGATGGGACTAATAGATCCATCACCGTTAGCTGTCTCTCAATGGTTACAGAAGCATGCTGTTGTCAGTCTGGACTGGGGGTTAACATAAAATTACTTCCCTATGAAATGTATTACTGAAGTTAATAGAACAATTTTATGTGTCTTGATTGTTTACTGTATTTTATAAAGTCTTTGGGCTTTTTTTTTTTTTTACGGTTTGATCTGGTCATTAGCTGGCAGCCTTAGCAATCCCAGGGGCTGTTAGGTGTGTATTGGCTCCAACTAAACATATTACAAAAGACTGAAGAACCGGGTCTATGAAGCAAGTGGAAGAGATTTCCAAAGCTGCATTTTTGGAGTAAAAGTGTATAAAATAGCCTCAGAGTTTTCAAATCAAAAGCAGCATATCATAGTAAGACCACTATCTTAATAAAACCTGAATTACTCATACCAGAAAATACTAATTTTTGATAGACACATGATCATGAACAGACAATTAGAATTATTACTTATTTTGTCAAATATACATAAAAATATCTCATGTCTTTCTGACCTTGACATTTGATGTTTTTTGTATCCCTCTGAAATGAAGGAGGATAGTGGGAAGGCGTCCCAAACCATTGCTTGTGAGACTAAAACGCCAACAATGTTGAAACTATTCTGCAGCTAAATAAGCTTGCCTAATGTTATATTTGTGGCTGAATTCATAACAGAGGCTTATACAATGCAATTGCCTAACTTCAAAGTTCAGATGTTACTTTGTAATGGCAGAATTAATTTTCTTGATTGCTAATCCATCACGCCTAAGTGTGATGCATGCGGTATCAAACATGGGTATTTCTGCTATCATTAATTGTGGCATATTGTCACAACCGATAAGGAAGTGCCGTAAGAGGAAAGGAAGAGAGTCTCTGCTATTGGCAGTTTAGCCTTGTTTTCCCATAAGCCATGGCAGGTACAGCCAGAGTCCTCAAAATAAAAGGAAGGAGTCCTCCTGATTCTCACAAGGAGAAAAGACAGGCATTTAGAAGCATCAATCACTGGGTGAGCCTTGCTCTCCATTTGCAAAGCTGTTGTTTATTGTAAGATAATGATTGATAGGGGCTAAACAAATGCTCAGAGAAATCAGGGAAGGTGCAGGCGCTTAGGTGTGACATTTGGCCACAGGAAATCTGCAGGGAACAGGCCAGCTGGCAATGAGGACACTCTGAGGAATTAACACAAAAGCATTTAAAAGAAGAGCAAATAATGAACTTTGGGCTAAATGACAGCAAGGTAAAATGGCAATTATGGATACCAGGTAGACTGTGTGCCAGAGAGGAAAGAAACTGGGAAGGAATAGGGCTATAAAAACTATTTGGGTGAATTTCATTAAGAAAAGGGCATGTTTTAAAGCAGCTACTCAATAAAAACCAGACAATTCAGTTAGGAGGGCAGAAGATTCAAGAGATAAAGTACAAATAAAACCAGTAGGCTTGGAAATTTTTGTTACGAATATATGCACAATTGGAAAGAGAAAAGAGTGTGACATATTGATGTACATATTTTACTACATAAAAATTCAATGAAGGGAAGGTGAAGAAGGTATCAGGGTTTGTTTGCCAGCATCAGAAACATGGGCTCTTCTTAAGGCAATCCCAGCATCCAGGTACTGCTGAGATGCCTCTGTATGCTGACTACATCCACATTCATACCATGGATGTCATTTTTCTTTTTACCAAGGGAGATGGGTATTGTGTGGATCAAGTGCCACATGACTTTAACAAAAGAACTGCCTTAACATCTGTTGAAGGAAACCTTTCTCTACTACAAGTCCTGTTTCTTCTTTTCTTTTCTTTTCTTTTCTTTTCTTTTTTTTTTTTTTTTTTTTGTAGAGACAGAGTCCCTTTTTATCACCCTTAGTAGAGTGCCCTGGCATCATAACTCACAGTAACCTCCAAGTCTTGGCCTTAGGTGATTCCCTTGCCTCAGCCTCCTGAGTAGCTGGGACCATAGGCACCCCCCACTAGTTGGTCCTGATTTGTCCACAATAGCACAGAGATATCCAGAGATGTCCTGTCTTCCTTTGCTTCTTTGTTTCTTCAGCATGAAAGTTTTCAGTCTGGGTTGTGTTGGTGAGTCTGGATGGGTGGCTTTGGGAACTGTGTTATCCAGAGTTATGGAAGAGAAGCCAGCTTGCATCTGAATCTGAAGTGGAAGCTCACCCATTAAGTGGTAGCAAAATAAATGGAATGGACCTTAGGAAGTATGGTGCCTAGTCAAGTCCAAGACAAATATTTCTGAAAATACAAGTTGTATTTCTACTCGACAAATTATATCAATCTCACCTTCTTTTTTCATACCCTTACATTTGGGAAAAAATAAAATTCATAGTGACCAATACACTGCTGGAGGAAGGTCACAATCAGACAGGCTAACCTAAGTTCTTTGTGTAAAGGTCAACTTCTTTCCCTGTGAATTTAAGAAATAAATCACTTAACCCTTTTCAATGACAATGGACTCACATGATACATAAGTGCAGCAATGAAATAAACATCTTTCTACCAACAGAGAATAAGTTATTGAGAGAATAAAATACAACATTTTTTTCACAGAAGCCCTTTAAACATTAAAAAGAACAAAAAGAAAGAAGAAAGAAAAAAAAGGAGGAAGGAAGAAAGTACAGTATCAGCCTACCTAGTTTTGTTGTGTGCTGCAGATAGTATATTTTTTACAAATTGAAACTCTATGGCAACCTTTGATTGAACAAGACTAGTGATGCTATTAATATTTTTCCAACAGCACATGTTCACTTTGTGTCTCTGTGTCACGTTGTGAATAATTTAGACAATTTTCCATCACTACTATACCTGTTATTGTGATCTGTGTGGTGATCTTTGATGATACTATGATAATTGTTTTAGGGCACTATGAACCATGCCCACATTAGACAGACAATGTAGTCAATAAATATTGTGCACTGTCTGCTCCACTGACCAGCAGTTTCCACTCCCTCCTCTCCCCAGGCCTCCCTATTTCCTGAAATAGAACAATATTGAAATTAGGTGAATTAACAACCCTAAAATGACCTTTAAGCATTCAAATGAATGGAATAGTCTCTTTCTCTTATTTTAAATCAAAAGCAAGAAATGATTAAGCTTATTGAAGAAGGCAATTTGAAAGCTGAAACAGGCTCACAACAAGATAACTTGCACCAAGGAGTGAATGCAAAGGAAACGTTATTGAAGGAAGCTAAAAGTGGTTCCTCAGCAAACACATGGATTATAACAAAGCAAAACAACCTTATTGCTTATATGAAGAAAGTTTTAGGGGATAGAAGATTCAAACATTCTCTGAAATCAAAGCTTAATCCAGAGAAAAACCTTTATTCCCTTCAATTATATGAAGGCTAAGAGAGGGGAGGAAACTTTAGAAGAAAAGCTGGAAGTGAACAGAAGTTGGTTCATGAGGTCTAAGAAAAGAATCAACTGTCTCTATAACATAAGAGTGCAAGGTGAAGCAACAGTGCTGATGTAGAAGTTGCAGCAAGTTATCCATAGTATCTGGCTAAGACAATTGGTAAAGGTGGTTTCACAAACCACCATATTTTCAATATAGACAAAATAGTATTTTATTGGAAGGTGATGTCCTCTATTGCTTTTATGACTGGAGAGAACATGTGAATGTCCGACTTAAAAGATTCAAAGGACAGCCCTGACTCTCTTGTTAGGGATTAATGTAGCTCGTGACTTAAGTTCAAGCTAATGCTACTTTACCACTAGAAAACCCCAGCCCTTTTAAGAATTATTCTACATCTACCATCCTTTACAAATAGAATAACAAAGCTGGAATAAAAACACATCTCTTTGTTGCATGGTTTGCTGAAAATTTTAAGCCCACTGTTAAGACCTACTGGTCAGGGTAAAAGAAAAAAAAATATTTCTTTCAAATATTACTGTTCACTGCACCCAGTAACCCAAGACCTGTGATAGAAACATATAAAGAGATGAAAGCAGTTTTCATAACTGCTAACAACGTCAGTTCTGCAGCTCAGGGATCAAGGAGTAAGTCTGAATTTCAAGTCTTACTATTTAAGAAATATAATTCATAAAGTGCTAGCGGCCATAGATAGTGATTCCTCTGACAGATATGACCAAATTAAAATGACCATTTGGTGGAAAAGATTTATAATTCTAGATATCATCCAGAACATTGGGAATTCAAGGGGAAAAGTCAAAATATCAACATTAATGTGAATGTGGAAAAAGTTGATTCCAGTTCTCATGGATAACTTTGAAGCATTCAAGATTTTAGAGGAATAAGTAAGTACAAAAGTGATGGAAATAGTAAGAGCATTGGAACTGGAAATGGAGCCTAAAGATGAACTTGATTGGCTGTAATCATATTATAAAACTTACATGGAAAAGGAATTGTTTTTTATGGATGAGCAAAGAAAGTGGCTTTTTTGGAAGAGAATCTATTCCTGGTGAAGATGCAGTGAACAGTGCTGAAGTGACAACAAAGGACTTAGAATATGATGTAAATTTAGTTGATAAAGCAGCAACTTTTGAGAGGTCTAACTCCAATTTTGAAAGAAGTTCTATTCATACTATGGGACAAAGGCTATCAAACAGCACTGCCTGCTATAAAGAAAGCTGTTGTGATGGAAAGTTAGTTGATGAGGTGAACTTTATTGTTGCTTTATTTTAAGAAGCTACCACAATGACCTCGACCCTCACCAACCGCCACCTTAACCACTCAGCTGCCATCAGCATTAAGGCAAGATCCTCCATTGCTACAGGATCAAATGATGGTTGGAATTTTTTTTTCACAATAAAGTATTTTTTATAAATTAAGTACTTTTTTTAGGCAAAAGCCTACTTCACAATTAATAGATTGCAACAATGTATAGACATAACTATTATATGTGCTGGAAAAAAAAATTAGTGACTCACGTTATTGTGATATTTGTTTTATTGTGGTGGAGGGAACTGAACCCAAAATTTATCTGAGGTATTCCTGTATAAAACTTTCAGTTAAATGTAGGTAATTAGGCTATTTTCTGTTCCAAACCCAGTTGAAAAACTAAAACAAGTGAAGAAAAAAGATTGGAAGAATATATGGCGAAGACTGATAAAAGTTTTACCAAATCCTTCTTTCTTTATTTCCTGTAGCCTCCTTTTAGAGTTTGCTTTCCAACCTTTCAGCTGGACTCAGCTATGTTAAATTCTGACCTGTGAAATGAGGATAGAAGAGATATGCACTGATTCCAGATTAGGTTTTACAAAAATCTTCCCTATTAGCGATATCAATGAACAGACAATTTCCTCCAGCAATGAAAAGATATCAAACAAAAAGGAAAATGTGCTCACAATCATACATAGCTCAATCATAAACAATTCTTACAGAATCCGTGAAAGTGAGGACAAATTTGACCTTAGACTGTGCAGTAACAACATTGGGAAGTGGAAAAATGGAGGACCACTGAATCTCCAGTGATAGAGAGGCAATCATCACAGCAAAAATTGCCACCAAGATTTAGTAATATGAGCAGATTATTTAAAAGTATGTATCATAGATAAATAAAAATAAACCTCAAAGAATAGAAATCTGTTCCCAAGAAGTGGAAATTAGGAACAAAGAGGTCCTATAATTTTTCATTATGATTCTGATACTATGATTCAACTTCTTAAGATTTATCTAAATAGGCAAATTATTTTAAAGTATTCTTTTTAAGAAATAAAAAGAAGGGGAAGAAAAATACAGCATTAGAAATTCCCTAAGGCATTATAGTTGAGGACAGGTGCACTAAAGACCACTAACGAGGGTTATAGGATGAATTCTAGCCTTGCCAACATTAGCAACTAGTAAATTTAAATATTCATATAATTACATTAATGCCAAACCACATCTTCCAGTTCTTGTGTATTAATCCTGGCTTTACTGTAGGTTTAAACTTGACCTTAAGTAAGTCTCCTTTCTTCCCAGGATCTTCAAAAAGTAAATAAAATAAAATAAAATTGGATGGGGAAATAATACACTGTGAATTTCAAAAACTGAAAAATGGCCTTGCCCATTCATACTCAGTGAAAATTGTCCAGCTGATTGCCCATATCTAATGTCAAAATATTCCCAGGATTTACTCTCAAGAAGGTTTGCTAGGGAGTTTTATTTTCCAGTGACTAAGGAGGCTCATGAATTCAGTAAAACCCTTAACCACATCCAATCTTCACAGGCCCCCTTTCATTTAGTTCATTGATGTTGGCATCAATTGAACAATATTTTGACCTTTTTTAAAGGGCAAATATAATACTACATCAGCTTGGTTTGCTGAACTTTAGACTTCTCTGAATTGGAGAGTATTTGGGAGCTCCTGGGTAGATTTCATATATAATGTCATGGCAGAATTAATGATTCATTTCTTACAGGAATTACAAAGCTTTCTTTAAAAACAAGTTAAAGTATATATCATTTAAGCTTGAACATTCACACCTCTTGTTGAATCAGCAGCCCTGAGGATAAGTAGAACTAGATTGAAAGGGAAACAATGATTGGATCAAGAAAAAAATATGCAAAATCAAAGGCATATTGTTCACAATTGTAGAAAAAGAACAGAAGTGGCTCTAGGCATAAATAGAAAAGGGCTGGAACTTATCAGAAACTCAAAATACATTTTTGGTACCCCTCACTTGTTTTATTCTTCCCTCTTTGGCCAAAATCTGTGTCTTTTCCCTGGCATTCCAGACTTTTTTTCTGAAGTGGATTTCCCCTCCCTGAAATCTACTCTTGAAACCTTTCACCTCAAAGTTCTTCAAGCACTCCAAAGGGAAACCCAATAAGATAAACTAACTCATTTTCGTCATCATCTTCTTCACATTGAATATCATGCCAGTACATATCTCAATCATGTTTAAAAGTTCACAAGATGTTATGCCTTCTCCATAATCAACCTGTGAATGTCAGTGTTAGTAATATGTCCTTTTGACGGTGATATTGGTGAGGAACATTCCATTCTAATTGTAGCACCTGACATGTTATGCATTCTTAATAAATATGAGCTAATAATTTAAGTTAATTTTCTTATCTTACATGACACAGTAAGGAGATAGAAATTACATATTTAAGAGAGAATCAATTCTCCAATCTCTGTAACCCCAAATATATTAAAGTAGGCACATGTTCAAATCAGATGCAAACCAGTTCTAGTGATAGTCAGGGAATGGGTCTTTGTTGACACTATTGTACAAAGTACCTTGTGAGAGGTAAGATGAGGACAACAAAGAAATGAATAACTTCATCTTTAGAAACAGCAAGCTCATAGTCTGATCTAAGGCATAAATTTTAAAAGAGTAAAGATTAGAAGATAAGAGAAATACCATCCTGTGAATACTTAATTTAAACATGAGCAGAAAATAAAATACATTAAGTATAGGAGAGGCTTCTGCAGTTCCATGGCACAGGAGACCTATGTGAACATAACAGGGGGCTTAGCAAGCCCTTGCAGATAGCTCTGTGCTCTTATAGTTCACAGAGGCTATGGAAACTCTCTAGGGGCTATGGAAGCTATCTAGGTAGCTTTAGCTCTGCTGCTGTGAAGCCCCTCCTGTGCCCTGTGCAACCAAAGGCCAATGTTTGGATGACACGATCAGTGAAAGAGTTGTTCCAGAAACTGAAACACTCCCATGCCGTGGTGAAACTCTCAGAAGAACCAGGCGAAATAGCTGTGGAGGACCCTCCAGCCAAGAGGCGGCAGGTGTCAACTTCTATTTTGCAAAACATATGAGCTTATCTTTGATAGTGGTGGAGAGAAAGGAATCTTAGAATCACCTGCTATGATATCATATAACCACATCTATACTAAGCTCCTCTTTAAAAGGAGAAGAGAGAAGCCATGGCCCCTGACTATATGGCACTTCCATGTTAAGCCCTTAAGACTCAAGGGAAGCTATAACCAAATAGCCTAAGAATATG
>CAUYQV010155648.1:0-16297 GCA_963574575.1 Galagoides demidoff | reverse complement strand
TAAAAAATTTTATGAGCAAGATTAGAAAATACAAAATAATTTTAGGTAAACAAACTGTATCCCAGAAAAAAACTCAAGAGTAAGCAAATAAAACTATCCAGCACCTGACCAGGCAAAATTTATAACATCTGACATACAATAGGCATGCAAATAAGGATGATAATTCATTATGAAAGTTGAACACCCAATCAGTTAATACTGACCCGGAGTTGGCACAAATGTTAGAATTAACAGACAAGGATGTAAAATTATCATTATCATGGTATTCTGTAAGATCAGAATGTTTTGCAGAATCACAGAATAATTAAGTTTAGGATTCACTGGGGGTGATGGCTGTGACTCTCAGAGTCTGCAGTGCGCTGGAGACAGAGAGTGAGAATCACAGCCCTTCAGGACTGTGTCAAGTGACTGTCGGTGGTGACCAAAACCAAATGGCACCAGGAATCAGACCCCTCCGATCACTGCCCCCTTTCACAGAGTAATGAAGCCATCCTCCTTGGAAGATAGCGACCTGTAACCAACCAAATTGCTGTAGTGTATGCCCTGATTTCATATGGAAAATATTGTAATTCTGCTGAAGTTGCAAGAATCTGTCAACATTAGTGAGGCCAAAATCCCAGGAAGACATATTATATCTGTATTATACTTTAATTCTATTATAAGTGGGTAACCTAGGGCAGTGCCTGTGGCCCAAGGAGTAGGGCACTGGCCCTATATACTGGGGGTGGCGGGTTCAAGCCCGACCTGGCCAAAAAAAAAAAAAAAAGTGGTTAACCTAGTAACCTAAAGAACCTAAATTAACACTGAGATAGTTTCTTCTAATATTATATAATTAAGAATAAACCATTACAAAAAATACTCTACAATATGAGATTTTAGGTAAATTCTCAAAATTAAGGCAATCTGAATTTCTGAGAGACAATATCAGGAAAAAAAACTCCTTAAATTTGGAAAAGTTTTTCTTATAAAATAAATGAAGAATTCTTACACAGTATTAATGTTAAGTGATAACCAAAGAGGTTAATCTCAACCATATTAAGCTTTTACCATGTGGCAATTAGGCATCACACTGTGTCTTGCCAAAAATATTCTGTACACGTCAGCACCGTTACCATCCTACTGGAAATAGTGGCAGAGCGTCAAACTCAAACTATATTAAGAGTGTTTATTTGTTTATAAGCCATGCAAAGTAATTGGGATTTAAAAACACTTGAAAAAAACAATGAATAAAATTTTTATCCGTGAACTAAGGTGAAAATAAGAAAATTCTTTTTGTAGACATTGTCTACTTGTTTTAGAATTCAAAGCTGGTTTTAAGGGAAGTAGATGTATTTTCTAGAATTAAGTGTACATATAATTGTGGAAATTTTTACATAATAGTCCTTGATTGTTATCGTATATGAAAGATCCGAGTTGTGACTGACAGTGCCCCAAAATCCTTCCGAAAAGAAGTAAATCTATACCAATGGGTTCTTTTAAGCAAACATTTTTAGGTCCTTCTATAAATTAAATATTTTAAATAACAACTAGTTTATAATTCACTAACTACATGAAGCCATTTTACTCGTACAATTTAGTAAAGAAGAGACTATTTTCTTTTTTCAAAAATGTCAGATTAATTTGAGAGTACAGATGATGGGTCCCACGGTTTGTTTTGATAGGTCAAGGGCAAGCTGCAGTTGGGCCCTGCACCCACAGTTAGTGCTGTGCACCCTTTCACTGTGCCCCGAGGGAGAGCTGACTCATCCTTCTCTCTCCTCCCCTTTCCTGCCCTCTTCACATGTGAATTTAATTGTGTTTTGCTCTGACATGGGCACATAGTTGTCTATTCGTATCATATTAGAATCGAGTACATTGGATACTTGCGTTTCCGTTCTTCTGAGACTTTACTAAGGACAATGTTCTTCAACTCCATCCAGGTGAATCAAAACGTGCCGAGTCTCCACCTTGTTAATGCTGAATATGATTCCACGGTGTACGTATGCCACAGCTCATTAGTCTGTTTATGTGGATGGCACTTGGGGTGATTCCACGTCTTGGCTGTTGTAAATTGAGCTGTGATAAACATTCTAGTGCAAACGTCCCTGTGATAAAATGTGAGAACAGCCCACATCACAAAGTCCCAAAGCGGCTGGTGCTGGCACAGATTTGAAGAGAACGGGACATGGTCACACTGCTGGTGGGACTGCAAACTAACACAACTTCTTTAGAATGAAGTTTGGAGAATCCTTGAAGAGCTAAAAGGAGACTGTCCACTTGATCCCACAACCCATCCCTAGGTATCTATGAGAAGAAAGAAGAGCATATTTTCTAAGTATGTAATAGTTTGTCAGTGAACATGTTTTTCTAGAATTGGTGAATTCTATTGAATTCTATTGTCCATTTGAATAATCAGTTGTAGATGATTTAAGTCAGTGTTATAAAATATCTTAGCCAGCTCAGCACCCATACTTAGTGGTTAGGGCACCAGCCACATAACACCAGAGCTGGCAGGTTCAAACCTGGCCCAGGCCTGCTAAACAACAATGACAACTGCAACAAAAAAATAGCCAAGCGTTGTGGCAAGTGCCTGTAGTTCCACCTACTTGGAGACTAGAGAATCTACTACTACTTGAGGCAAGAGAATTGCTTAAGCCCAAGAGTTTGAGGTTGCTGTGAGTTGTGATGCCACAGCACTCTATCAGGGGCAACAAAGTGAGACTCTTGTCTCAAAAAAAATTAAATAATATCTTAGTCAATATCTATGATGAATGTGATGCATTCATCTTGCTGCTGTATTACAATTCATTTTAATCAACCGATACAAAGTGTTAGCACAGAACAACACATTAAATCAGAAACCTGAGTACGTGATTTCTTTATCATCTTAGTTAGTATCATAAGTGCTTTTCTTTCAAACCCTTATTGTCAAATGACAAAAAATAGGGAAAATTATTCTAAAACTTTCTCTCTCATAGAAGTTGTCAACCTTAAATAATGAGATTCAGAAAATATGACTAAGTATAGAGTTTATCTGAGCACAAAGCTTGAGGAGAGGCGTGGGAAACAGAGACTGCAGGTGAACTGGGTCGGCTTCCCAAGGGGGGGACTTATGGTCTCTCGTACAGGCAGACAGAAACGTCAGCAGAATTACAATATTTCCATGTGAAATCAGGGCAAATGCTACAGTGATTTGAGTGGTTACAGGTTGCTATCTTCCAAGAAGGATGGCTTCTTTAATCTGAGAGAGGGGCAGTGATCGGAGGGGTCTGATTCCTGGTGCCATTTGGTCTTGGTCACCACTGAGAAGCATTTGACACAGTGCTGAAGGGCTGTGATTCTTCTTATCTCTGTCTCCAGTGCACGGCAGACTGTGACAGTCACAGCCATCACCCCCAGTGAATCTGAAACTTCCACAGTTTTTTGGTCACTAACACCAGAGTCACAGGCAGATGTTTACTCCAGGCTCGTACCAGGTGGCCCCCTGGGATTGGCTGTGCCTTCGTCACATGTGGCTGTGCCAAGTGGCAAGGTCTGAAAGAAGCAGAGAGTTCAGTTGCCCCTAAACGAGCAGTGAGCATTTCCACTGTTGTTTACCACTTCTGCGATTCTGTGCATAATTAAAACAGTTGCCTAATTTAACGCAACTATCCTGCATGTTGCCAAAAACACATTCACCCAACTACGAGATATTTTGAGTAACTGTCTCTAGTTCTGATTTGCTCCTGCAGGTCAGCAGAAAGCCATGCCCTGATGCTGACCCAGAAGGGCCACCAGCGGCTCCCCGGCCCTTCCCCTCTTTGCTCACTTCTGACTTTCAACCCTTTGTCCAAATTACAGGATGAGAAACAGAGCTCCGGAAAAGGTACATCCGCCTTCCATCTCCTCCCCCAAATCTTTTATCTACTAATAGAAAAGAAAATTGAGTAATGCAACCCTCCCACCCTCCTCACCCCCTCCACCCTCCACAGACTTCCCCACAAGTCAATGCAGTTAATTGCTGTCCTATGCGCTATTCATTCTTCCCGATAATCAGTTCTTTTTTTTTGCTCCTAAAAACACTGATCTACAGTCGCTGTCTCCCCAGCCCTGTGGAGAATGGGGTGTTAGCACCTGTACCTGACAGGGTACAGAGCATCCCTGTCCTGGATCCCATGGCGCTGTGCATGGTAATAACATTTTGGATGCTTTTTTCTCCTTTTAATCTTCCTATTGTCAGTTCATTTTCAACAAACTCCCCGCTAAGTATTTCTTGATTTTATATTATAAAATTAAGCATCAGAATACATCTTCTTTAATAAAATCAGTGAACATTTAGGCTGAGGAAAAAATAGCTAAAATTATATAAAAATTCATAGACAACAAGCATAAAATACGGGTAGAAGTTACAGTTTTCATTTCCAGATGGAGTTTCTGAATTACCTTTCCCCAGGGTCTCAGCTGGTGAGCAGTACGGCCAGGTTCTAGACCAGGTGTCCCAGCTTCAGAGTCTACCGCCATTATTGCTCTCGTCTATACTGGGAATTCCAGCCCATTCTTCTCTTTGTCTTCTGTAATAGAATCTTTTCAGATGTTCAGCTGTCTCAGGATCTTTAGGATGATTTTTTCTATTCTTTATTGTTCTATGAAATGTTTTCATGTTCTCATATTTCTCTTAAATTAACCCTTCTATTTACTGTGATTCAAATGTGCAAAGTTCTGTTTAGATGTTACGTTCACACACTGGCAGAGTATGTGGTATTTCCTTGGTACTATTCTTGCACTTTTAGAAATGCTCTTTTTTTTTTTTCTTGATTTTCTGTTTTCCGTTCTTTCTAAGCAAGAAATGGTCAGTGCTGTTTCTCTTCTGGACCCCTCACTAAAGGGGTGCTACGTCGGGCACCCTAATTCAGCCCTACTCACACTCTGTGATAGCTGTTTTTTGCTTCTTAGTGGGACTATTCTTCCTACACCAACATTTCAGGAATATTTTAGAGGTAAACCACAATGGCCTAAGATTTAGATATAAAATTTTTTGGAAAGTCATTTGGAATGCTGAGGCCATTCCAGATACATCGCTAGTCACCAAGTAGGCATCTGTCTGAGACAACATTTTCCCACATCATGTAGCTTTATTGACCATAAGAATTTATTGTCCCAAACTCTTATAAAGCTGGTAAAAATCCATTTGCTTAAGTTGTACTCTGTGCTCGGATTTTATTAGGAACATAATGGACGATCGGAAGGAGGGTATTTCATGAAGAAGGTGCAGGATTTCAGGGCCTTCGTGTTCTCCATTTAACTCCCTACTGGTTCCGCTTTCATCACTGATGGGTTTGTGGAATGGCATTACCTCGGGTTTCTCAAGAAAAAATGCATATTTGATAGAAGGCTGAATACAAGAATAATTGGTTTTGACCCTATTCAATTATAGCAATTTTAGATTCTAAGTATAATACCAGTGTTCTTTGTATATGTACTTATCCTGTTAGTGGTGCAAAATTCAGATATCATTGTCCTGAAATGTTTTCTCAACATTTTCAATCAAGTTTCTTCATTAATGAGTTTTATTTCCCTCTTTGTTTTTCTCACTCAGTCCTCAAGGCCTAGCAATTTCTTTTAAGCCTTTTTCATATGGGACGTTTCTCGTCCGTTTTCCTGGATCATGTCTTTATCATCCCTGTATTGAGATGCTCTAGACTGCGGGTACCTCTAAGTAGGGACGGTGTATCTGCTTCCTCTGTGCTTCCTACGCCGAGCACGATGACTAAGGCTTTGTAGTCAGAAGGCTTTGAGCATATTGAATAATTGTGACTAAGTAAATAGTGGATATTTATTTTTAAAGAATTAATTTTATTTTTAATTGAAAATTTTAAATTATATATATTTATTATGTATAATGTACTGTTTTGGCATATGTGTGTATTATGAAATGAAGATTCACATTCAAATTTAATCTCCTCTGTTCTCCAGTAAGTGCCCAAGACATAAGCAAACTACTCATTTGGTTGCATTATACATGCAACACTTTCTGCTTGAAAATTATGCATTCAATCACCATTTTTCTTAGGATAAATTTCTAGTTTTGGGAAAACTAGTTTTCTACTAGTTTGAAAACTCATTGAATTTTTAAAATTATGTGGGAAATTAATTGTACAAGTCTTTTTTTTTTTTTTTTTTTTAGAGAGACAGTGTCTCACTTTGTCACCCTGGGTAGAGTGCTGTGGTGTCACAGCTCACAGCAACCTTCAGCTCCTGGGCTTAGGCGATTCTCCTGCCTCAGCCTCCTGAGTAGCTGGGAGCACAGGCACCCATCACAACGCCTGGCTATTTTTTTGTTGCAGTTTGGCCTGGGCTGGGTTTGAACCCGCCACCCTCGATATATGGGGCTGGCACCCTACTCACTGAGCCACAGGTGCCACCCAATTGTACAAGTCTTACTACATTTTTCTATTCATTCTGGTAGTATTTGCAGACTCTTCCAGGTATCAAAAAATAAAACCCCAATGTCCAAAGAATACCAAAAGTGGCAAAAGTTATAAACATATAGATTAATGTTAATGGTTGATATTGATATCTAAAAAATTATGTTTTGAATATGCAAAAATTGATAAAAATTGCAACTCTTGCTTACATAGGTATAATTTCTCCTCTGGTATTATTTTCAAATGCGTTTATATAAAACCTTTCCCCTTCTACTTTCCTGTGTGTATATTCCATCATTGTTGAATATTGCATGTGAAAAAAGTGAAGAAATTTAAACTTCAGCATTAAAAAAGTGAAGCACAGGGGTTAAAAGCACAAATTTTAGGGTGGATTAGAGCTTGAATTTTTGTTATAGAACCTTAATCATTTTCTTCATCTCCATGCACCTCAGTTTTTGATTTGTAAAGTGGGAATATAATAGCATTTTAAGAGCTTGATCTGAGGTTTAAGGCCTTCGTTAAGGCTGCACAGCAAACACCAGGTAAGTGTCAACTATTTTTGTTGGGCAAAAGATGATTCCAACGTATTTTATCATCATTTTCTGTCTTTCATTTTAACTGTGAGTTAGCCTTCATTACAGAATAAAATTGGTAATTTAATAATTAATCAACAAACTATAACAAAGTTAAAAGACAAGATTATCCTCTTTTAAATATATTTCTATGGACGTTTTTTTAAGGTATAAACGATCTAGATTATCACTTAAGTGTCTGTTTTTATTAAGAATCACTGAAAAAATATCATATTTTACAGTTCCTTTTCACTTTCTTTAAATGTATGTATATTACATTAAAGAACATCAGTACAGTATCTATTATCCTTGACCAGGAATGCTAATCATAATGTATTATTCACATACACAGATGAAAAAAGAGCACACTGAAATACCCGGACCAAATATTCCTTGTTCTTTATGTCAAGAATCTGTTTGAAGGTGGTCCTTAAACAGAAAAGTCTCAATAGGCAGAAATTTTATGTTTGCTTATATATGATTCTACTGAAAGTAAGTTCCAGAGAGAACGTTCAAACAGTCTGCTCCTTCTATACATTATTCAATATAAATCAATAAACATGTGCCCTCGTCATCAATGTAGGTGTTAGGGCCCCAGTGGACATAATTGACCAGAATGTAGACGTTCACTATATTCCCTTTTTTCCAATATTTGATGAAATTTGAGAAGTCTATGCTTTGGGCAGCAACCTTTTGTTTAAAGCATGTACACCATGGACAACCATATTTTATCATTTTTCTTTTTTACAGAAATTAGCCCCTTCTATGTAGTTTGAAACAAAAACAAAATTAGAAACATGTTTGATATGGAGATTAAAGAAAGATAGTCTAATTTTTACGAAATTGTGTCATTCTACTCATTATGGCTAGATAATTGAATTCAAATATGCTTCTTAAATACTAAGAAGCTGATCTTATTAAATATAAAGTATATTTTATATAGCAAATCTTAAGGATAGCATTTCTGTATCATTCACATAAGATTTTTATTCACGTATCACATATACACATAAAGCACGTGCATACATTTTAATAAAATAGTGTTAAATTAAGTTAGAGTTTTTTTTACAGAATTTCACTGAACAGAGTTAGCTATCAATTTTGCTTTAGGTAAGAAGTTGAAAAGGATCCATTGGATTTAGGCAACAGATTTTAACCTTTTGTAGTTAATCTAATTTGAATCAAGCTACAACACAAGACAAGACACAGGTGCAAATTATTAACCACTATGTAGAAGAAGGAAGAAGGGATGACATTCTGGATTCCATTTAGACCATGTCACCTGGATGCATGATTGCATTTTTATTTTATAGGTGTTAGATACAGTGTGCAGTATAAAACACTAAAGGGAAAACTCCAGCAGCTTAAGCGATCATTGTGATATGTCAGTTTGCCTATTATTACTCATGGGAAAGTATACCAACTTAAGTAATTAAGTAATCCCTTCTGTGGCTGATACATAAATATGTATATACACAGATGGTAACTCTGCTATAGACATGACTTGGGGACTTCTGGATAGTACTGGTAAGTGATAATTAGCGTCCATCTTATAAGCATCATCCTTCCCTCTACACATCAATGTAAATGTTAATTTAACTGTAGCAAAAATAAATCACTAGGTTTCATTTGTAAAGCATCTTGTCATCTGGCCTCATACCCTTAGAGATATTTCCCCTCATATACCTCAGAAGTGTTAGGAATACTGCCTTCTAAGATTTTAAACTAAACAACAGTGGTATTTTTTTTTTATTTAAAAACTAAAGACTAGTATTTCTCATCTAATCTTCAATTTTTATTTATTTATTTATTTATTTTTTGTAGAGATAGAGTTTCACTTTGCCACCTGCAGCAGAGTGATGTGGTGTCACAGCTCACAGCAACCTCCAACTCCTGGGCTTAGGTGATTCTCTTTCCTCAGCCTCCCAAGTAGCTGGGACTACAGGCACCCGCCATAATGCCCAGTCACTTTTTTGTTGTTGTTGAAGTTTGGCCGGGGCTGGGTTTGAACCACCCCCGGTATATGGGGCCAGAGCCTTACCCACTGAGCCACAGGCGCCACCCTCAATCTTCGATTTATTGACCCTTGGAGTTATTTTCAGAATGATCTATATTCTTCTTGAAAACCTCATAAGTTCTTTTTATTTGCTTTGTGGCTTGCATCTGTGAAATTTCTGGAAGTTTTATGGTACATGTAATTCTAGGACTTTAAATCTCTCTCTGGCCTTTAAATAAAGATCAGCATTTAGTGATTAAGTTCTTCTTCTAAAAATTACTAAAGGAAAAAGTGCTATTTTTTTCTATTGCTAAATATAATAGAAAGTAAGACAGCAGAGGAAAAGACTGGGCTAATTGATTTTCATCTCAGCCACACGTGGAATGACCACTAAACTTTTTAGATCTCTCTTTAAAATTAGGAAGTCAGATCAAATAGCATTTAAATTTCCTATCAGTTTAACATTTGCCAGAACCTGCATGATACAGAAGCTATAGTTGTGATTATGATAAAATTTACCAGGTTCAAATGAAAGAAATAATTAGATTCATGTCTTTGCAAAAATGTCTTTTCTACTTTTTTTTTCTTCTGAGTAATTCCCTTTGTCATTGGTATCAGGGGCACAAACATCTGCATCTTTAATATGTTGGTGGTTTTCTGTGCAAATCTGAAAGGTCACTGTCTTTGATTTCTTTTTTTTTAATGGATGTTCACAGTGCACCAAGTTTTTATTTTTTTTTTCCTTTGGCAGAACCTTGCTCTGTGTTAAGCAGTCATTGAACATTGGCAGCTATAATTTCCTAGTCACTGCAGGCCTCAGTTACCTCACCTGAGAAATATTTGAAAGGAAACAGGTAAACTGGCTTCCCGTAGAGCAACTTGGGCAATCCACCATTGGCACGCTTTTACTCAGATCTCAACTAAAACAATAGTCAGCACTTAATGAATTGATATCACATTTTATGTCTTTCCAGACATCACTTAATATTTCCTTGTTTGCTGGTGCTTTTAGAGATTTCCCTTGTTGATAAAGCTTTTGTGCTGCTACCAAGCCTAATTTGGCTCTTAGCAAAGCCTTTGAATTTTTTATAATAAAGTCATTTACAGATGCCCATAGATAAATTAGCACCACAAATGCAGCTAAATTGCATAATCACAGCGATTGATTTTGTGTTAGTCTTCAAGATATATAGATACCTCCTGGCATCTTTGTCAACAGAAGGCAGTGAGAGCCAAAGCCCTTCACTTTCCAGAAAACAGAGGACGGCTCTCAAGGGACCAAAGAAAAACACAATTCTCCCTGTAAAAATTCTGTTTCTAGATGCTCAACAGAGTGACATCACTGTGCTCCTGCATGTAAACACATGCGAAGGTCAAGGCTAGCATGCGTGCCCACACAACACACACGCTCACACACTCACACTCTCAATTCCCCAGAGAACACCTGTAAGGGCAGTATTCTAATTTGGCCCCACTGGAGAGAAACTGAGGCATGGAGGGCAGGTGTAACGTGCTTTATTCAGCTCCAGGCAGCCTGTGAGCTAAGTTATGTGGGAGGTCCACCCTAGCACCTGGCAGACAGAGAGCTAAGTTCCACATTGCCATCTGCCATCCACAGTCCACATGAGGGAAAGGACCCGTGTGCCTCTATACCCAGGAGTACAAAAGGGTCGACATACCAAGCAGCTGTTTCATAGGAACGATTTCACTGTACACGGTTGTGCCTCTCTAGGAGCATAAGACACTTTCTCTCTGGAAGAAGAAAGCCTAGACGACTTCATCTTGTCACACACCAGGGCCATGGGAGAGAAAGACCAAGCACTTTCCCCTGTAACACTCAGCCATACGTGATCCCAGCAGAAATAGCTGCCGTAATTAATCCTGAACATTTGTCTTTTGAATTACCAAGGTGAAAACTAATTTATATTTTAGTTACGTAGATGATTTATTCTTATTTTGGTTATTTTGCTATAGCTCTTAAAAATCTATACTTCTCCATATAAATAGGATATTAGAGAATTAATATACCATCATGGAATTTTTCCAAGTTCAGCCAAAATACCCACTGAGTTGTTAATTTTATATTTTCATTTCAAACGCATGGGCAGTTCTGTGCTATGCTCTAAGGTTGTAGCTATGGAATATTATGACTGGTCACTGGAAATTATCACATTTGAAATCTCTTGAGAATAAAAAAAAATTAAATCCATGGGCTCTGTGATGTAGAGAAAATCCTATTATTAGCACAGCTCATACTGGCTTTCCTTTGGGACTCCCTGTACTGAATGATGATAGATTTCAAGTACTTTTAAATCTAGCTTCTAGAGTGCATTTAAGTCACAGAATCACTTTCCTTCAGACTAAAATGCAACTATTTATGGAATAAAAATGTCATTTGTTCAGGAAAAAATATAACAGAGAGATGAAATCAATGGAGGAACTCTAAAGAAACGCTTTATATTCAACTTAAAATTATAGTTTGTACCAACAAATCCTCCTAATTGAGTCCTTTAGTAATCTAAAATAGCAAACATGGTGGACCTTAATCAACCTCCAGATTCTCACATTTTGACCTACAAGACTATGTAGGGCACCCACCTTCTATCTTACTGTGAGAATCAGTATCATGAGTGATTTTGCACAGCTTGGCACAGGTAAGCTTATACAAATGGTGTCATTTTCTGTTGACCCTGTGCTATGCTCCTTTGGCCCCCTTCAGGCCTGGGGGACTTACTGTCCCAGCTGCTAGAAATGTTCCTGATTAACAATCCTCAACTTTGGGTGGCGCCTGTGGCTCAAAAGAGTATGGCACCCGCCCCATATGCCAGAGGTGGCAGGTTCAAACCCAGCCCCAGCCAAAAACAGAAGAACAATCCTTAACTTCTAGCCTTTAGCAGGGCAGGTCCTTTAAGACCCATGGAACTGTGGCTATCAACTAAAGAAAAATGGAGTTAAAAGTGGTGAGAGATAAAGAGACAGGACACACAGAATAGAGGTTTCAAAAGTGGAAACACAAGGACTAACACCAGCTTGTGGGGCTCCCACAAGTGACCTTGAGTGTTTGGTCCACTCTACTTTTATTGAAGGCTATTTTCTCATTTAGCTGAGAGGGTAAGCTGAGGAAGGAAATCAAAACATCAGCACTTTGTCTGAGTTAGTTCTTATTCTATCTATAATCATTAACTTTAAGGGTCTGGGCAGCCTTGAGAAATCTGAAACATGAACCTTGTGTGGGGGCAGCCTCCTGTCTGTGGTCGCACACACAGATTCCTCAGGGGAGGACAGACCCCTCTAGTTTCTCTGTGGAGCAGACGGCATCAGCCTACTTGGAAGAATCAGTGGGAAAGAGAACATTTCTCCTATGTCTACCCAGAGGTGTCTCCTCCTGTGATTAGGGTACAAGCTCTCCTGCCCATCTTTCAGGTCTCAAGCTGTTCCCTTACTGTCTTCCCTGGCCATATCCAAAACTCCACAATGGGTATTTGCTTTGACTATTGACTGGGCAGGGGTCAGCCTGGTTAATGTTCCTCCCCAGGCCTTGCATGCACTCCAGTTACGGCCATTGTTCCTCAGAGTGCTTACAGACCCAGCAGGGGTGTTTGCAAGCTGTATCCCTTACAGGCCAGGCTTCTAGTAAAAGCAGGAACTGCTCAGACAAGTAAATTAACTGCTAGTTTAAAAGTAAGCTAGCTAAAATGCTTTTATTCTGCCTTAATTCTCTATTTTTCCCCTTTTCTGGAGGTGTTTTCTCTGGCCAAGAATGGAGTCTTCAGTTTCCATTCCCCCTACACAAAGTTTATGAGATGGTATCGGAGGCAAAGAGTTTGATGTTTCTCTACAAAAATATTTAGCACTTATCTGTGTCAGTGTTCTTAAATGCAAGCAACAAAACTGATCCTAGATGATGTTAAAATAATTGTCATTCTTTAATATAATATTGAAAGCAGACTCTCTGAGAAGCCAAGGAATCAGCTTGATAATAAGCAATCTTCCTTTTTTGTTTTGTTTGTTTGCATTTTTTGCCCTCTGGCATATGGGGCCGGCATCCTACCCTTTTGAGCAACAGGTGCTGCCCAATAATAAGCAATCTTCAATCACACTAAGTTGCAGGGCTCGTAAAGCCTTCTACTAAAATAATAACTTGCCCTGGACTGGCTCTAGAAGACACCCCATGTTCAGATTAGAATCCTGGAGCTCCCGGCATTACTGTAATAGTTGTCAAGATAACCAAATAAATAAATTATACTTCTTGTCATGTTACACCATTATTACTTCAAAGGAGGACTAATAGGCGATTACGGTTTTTCAGATTCAAGTATTCGGCAAACATTTTCTCAAAAAGAATGAAGTTAATCCAACATATCAGGGGAATACAACTGCCGTTATTTATTGCTAATGATAAAACTGGAGCTCTGGGTAAAAAATTCAAATTAGAAAGATAACAACTTACATCTGCCTCAATGAACTTGGCAGCTATCGAGCCATTAACTATTAAAGACTTTTCTGATAAAAATCTGTAACAATATTTATAAATGTGATCTTAGGAGCTATCATATACTGAAGAGAAAGACAACTTTTAGATTGGTGTGACTCAGTGAACAAATATTTTCTAAATAATCAGTGTAGGATGTTTCAAATCATGTGTGCATAAAAGACCCACTGAAACTGCAAATCAGATTGGATATAATTATTTCAAAATAATAGACTGGGTAAGTTTAAACATATCATGGCAGATGCTATTCAATAAATTTTCATCTGTTGATTTTTGGTATAGTTTCAAACAAGATCCACAGTTACCTTAAGATGCTATTGTAACATTGCTTTTTTATGAACTATATTTCTGTGTGGCTAAATTTTCTCATATCTATCAAGTGATGGGGTCTCATCTATAGCAGAGCAGCCCCCTCCACCTTAAAAGTCATCTATGAAAGTCAGCCCTCAACACAAAGGCTTGTAAAACTAAAACTAAGTGAAATGGCATTGCATCAATTTCCTGTAGTTGCTGTGACAAATTACCACACACTTGGTGGCTTAAACAGAAGAAAATTATTCTGTCATAGTTGTGATGTCAGAAGTCCCATAGACAGCGTCTCTGAGTTGAGGTCAAGATGCTGGCAAGGGCTCCAATCTAGTCCCTTCACTTCCATTTTCTGCCGGCTACTGACGTCCTCGGCTTGTGGCTTCATCTTTCCAATCCCTGCCCGTGACCACACTACCTTCTCTTCTGTGTCAAATCTCTCTCAGCCTCTGTTTTATAATAATCCTTCTGATCACATTTAAACCTCACCTAGATAATGTAGGATGATCTTTCCATGCCGAGAACCTTAACTTAATGGCACTGCAAAGATAATTTTTCCTTATATGGCAACATTAGTATTTTCCAGATTAGGACCTAATATTTTATGGTGGTCATTATCCAAATCATTCCAAAATGGCCCCAAAATAAACACAGAGAAGCAGATATGAGAGTAAGGTTCTTGTCTTTACAAGTCAGAAATCAAAAATAGTTGAGAAAAATATAAACCAAAGCTTGTTTTCAATAAAATTTATTTTTTTTTAAATAAATACGTTGGCTCAGCACCTGTAGCTCAAGCAGCTAAGGTGCCAGCCACATACACCAGAGCTGGCAGGTTGGAATCCAGCCCAGGCCCGCCAAACAACAATGACGCTGCAACCAAAAAATAGCCGGGCGTTGTGGTGGGTGCCTGCAGTCCCAGCTACTTGGGAGGCTAAGGCAGGAGAATTGCTTGAGCCCAGGAGTTGGAGGTTGCTGTGAACTGTGATGTCACAGCACTCTACCCAGGGCAACAGCTTGAGGCTCTGTCTCAAAAAATAAATAAATAAATATGTTACTGTTTATGTGAGGCTAATATGCACTGTTATTTCACACAAATATTTTGAATGAGTTAATACATGAATAGTTTTAAATGTTTGAATATCAATACACATCATACAAATAAACCAGTGATATTCAACCAGTGTGCCAGGAGAGGATCTTAGGTGTATTGCAAAATTTTTTAAAGATCAGTAATTAAATTGTTTTTGAAAGAAGTTAAAAGCACAGTAAGTATATTCTCTTCTTTAACTTTTTTTTAGATCAACATAATTCACATATTCCAAAGAAGTTTAATTATAAGTTCAAGTATGTGCTGTGAGATAAAAAAGTTTGGAAACCACTGATATAAACAGAAGTTTGTGAGAATCTAAAAGTTAGTGAAGTTAGTGAGAACTAAAAGCGTTCTGCATAAATGAGTCTTTATGTGGGAGCAAACTAAGAAAAAGTGAGTGCCTGTGGATCAAGTAGTATGTTTTTTATTGTTTTCATATTTGTTTATTTTTGAGACAGAATCTCACTTTGTAGCCCTTGGTAGAGTGTCATGGCGTCACAGCTCACAGCAACCTCAAACTCTTGGATTAAGTGATTCTCTTACCTCAGCCTCCCAAGTAGCTGGGACTACAGGCACCCACCACAAGGTCCAGATAGTTTCAGAGATGAGGTCTTGCTTTGCTTTGGGTGGTCTCGTACCTGTGAGCTCAGGCAATCCACCCATCTTGGCCTCTCAGAGTGCTAGGATCCCAGGCATGAGCCACCATGCCCAGCCTTTTATTGTTTTTTAATGATGTGCTTTATGTAGTACCTGAAGTCCAGAATCTGAAAGCATACTATTCACCATATGGCTTGGTTTCATTCGCAATGTTATAAACAGGAACACTAAGTCCAAGACTCTGAATATCCTTGAAACCAAATTCCTTGAGTAGCTTTTATAGGTCTCTGAGGCTATTGTGGAATTTCCATTGAGTGAAAGCTTCCCATGATAGCAGCTGGGCTATTATTAATCTAAGCATGTCTAAGAGCATGCTTGTTAACTGCTGTCTATCTTTTAAATCACATCTTTAATCTTCTACCAAAGGAGCAAGCAATACCCTCCTGAGGCTACCAAGGATATCCTTAGGAAATTTCTTCTTTGTTAAGGAATCATGAGAATTTGTAAATACAAGTGCATTCTCTTTCAAATGCATGTCCTTCAAATACACAAATAGTTCTGCAAATTACTGTGACTTTGTAGACATCTTCTTTGGATTCTATAGGACTTTTGGTGAGATTGTGCAAGTCTGTATTGTAGTCATTCCATTGTCAATATACAGAGTTTTGGCTTAATTTATGTTTTTGAATGACCCAAGTGAAGGAGCTAAGAGCCCAGTCTTTGGAGTAAGACGGATTTTAGATCAAATTCCGTGTTAGCCATTTCTTAGTGATGAATCCTAGGAAAATCACTCAACTTGAAAGTTTAGTTTTCTCAACTATAAAATAGGGACAACAGAATCTATTTAAGAGATTTGTATAA
>CAUYQV010155647.1:0-13388 GCA_963574575.1 Galagoides demidoff | reverse complement strand
TGGGACCACAGGCGCCCGCCACAACGCCCGGCCATTTTTTGGTTGCAGCCATCATTGTTGTTTGGCGGGCCCGGGCTGGGGATTCGAACCCGCCACCTTAGGTGTACGTGGCTGGCGCCCTAGCCGATTGAGCCACAGGCGTCGAGCCTCTGCTCACGTTTTTGAATGAGGCACTAAAACACCATTTGGAGGATTTGTGTGCACAGTTAATTTTATTGCCTAGCAGACTCTATAGTGATGATTAAGAATTAAAATGGCCTTTTTGTTGGTGAATTTCCAAATATTACTGTTAGTTCTCTGGAGAAGAATCAGTCTTCAATCTAGGAGGGGCGTCCAACTGTGTCCCGTAGCTAGCTTTGAATGCTTATTTAAGAGTTGTCTTGGCACACATGTTAAATAATAAACACTAACAAAACTTAATGAGCAAAAAAAAGGTCTGTGCATAATTTTTATGATATCTGACACCACAGAGAAGCACTCATAGCCGGAGCTGGCCACGGTTGCATGCCCCTGAAAGGGAATAATATGGCACCTCCTGGCAACCTGAGGACAGAAGGATAAGAGAAACTGTGCTGTGGATTATAATCTTTTAAAATACATGCCCAGTTTCTCTGTTTCCATCTTAAGTTTTTGTTGACACACAAGTGACCATTGTGTTAATTATTATTTTTCAGAATGGGAAATATATACACATGACAAACAATTTAAAGGGTACAAAAGCATATAAAATGAAAAGGTAGTCGCTCTCCTTCACCTTGCCCCCCGCCAACCAGTTTTCTTTCTCAGGAGTATTTGCTATTACTGGTTTCTAGTGTGGTCTTTGTGTGTGAGCACATGTATGTCTTTGTGCATTTGTATACATGTTGTTATTTTTTTCACAAAGTAGAAGCATATTATACACACCGTTGCGTACCTTTTTTTTAAACACTTAATTTGTAATTACTTTTGGAGACCAAGTTTCTTCTTTCTTCCTGGGTCTCTTGCGGTGGTTACCTTAGTAACCGTGATTTTCTGTAATACGCCTACTTGTATGTTTCGTCAGTTAACGTCTACTGACTTCCCTCCACGGGGGATTACTAAATTGGCTTTATTTTCATTTCATTTCCTTCCCCTTCTGTTCTTCTCTAGATTGAATGATTATGTTATTTATATTAGTGTAGACCTTTATTATACCCTCTTTCATATTTCTGTTACTTGATTTAATATCTTTAAAGGCTGTTTTTGACTCTCTAGAACTTTGCCGTCATCCTAGACTGAAATTGTGTGCCCATTACAGAGCAAGTCCCCATGACCCGAATAAATCAACCTCCATTTTCCTGGAAGGCAGATCTTTCTGGGGACAAAAGCTTAAGATGTAGATTTCAACTGCTTCTTTCATTTTCAGCCCCAGGTTTCATTCTGACATTCCCAGCTCTCATTCTCAGTTCTTTAATCTCTTAGGACAAATTAGTTCATTCTCATTGGCACTTGAGTTGTAGCTGTGGGCCCTCTGCTCGGATTGCTACCATTCTCCCAGTCACTTTCTCATCTGAAACTTGTCATCGTTGACAGGTTCTTTCCTATCGCTTGTCCTTTCAGTTTTATACCTTTTTTATTCCTTTATCTCATTTTCTTGGAGTTTCAGGAGAGAGAAGAACTTACCATGTGAGGTAGTCTGCCATACTTAACCAGAAGTCTAAAATTAATTAATTTTTAAAATTAACTGGGACTAACTTTTCAGTGCTGATTTGAATTTAGGAACACGTGAGAGAATTGTGTTCCCTCTATGAGATTTCCTAGATTCTTGAGATTGCAGCATATAGCCTTCTTACTCATTGTTTCTCTTCAGCCTAAAGAATAACCTATAGCTTTACTTTTTTTTGAGACAGTCTCAAGCTGTTGCCCTGGTTAGAGTGCTGTGGCGTCACAGCTCACAGTAACCTCGAACTCTTGGACTTAAGCTGTCCTCTTGCCTCAGACTCCAAGTAGGTAGGGCTACAGGCACCCGCCACAATGCCCAGCTATTATTTGGTTATAGTTGTCTTTGTTGTTTGGCGGGCCTGGGCTGAATTCGAACCCACTAGCTCTGGTGTATGTGGCTGGTGCCCTAGCCACTTAAGCTACAGGCACCAAGCCTTTTTTTTTTTTTTTTTTTTTTTTTGAGACAAAGTCTTACCATGTTACCCTCAGTAGAGTGCTGTGGCGTCATAGCTCATAGCAACCTCAAACTCTTGGGCTTTAGTGATTCTCTTACCTGAGCCTCACGAGTAGCTGGGACTACAGGTACCCGCCACAATGCCTGGGTATTTTTTGTTGCAATTGTCATTGTTGGTTAGCTGGCCGAGGCCAGGTTTGAACCCGGCTTCCTCAGTGTATGTGGCTGATGGTGTAACCACTGTGCTATGGGCGCCAAGCCTTTTTTTTTTTTTTCTTTAAGTAAGACTCTGTTGCCCTGGGTAGAATGCTGTGGCATCATCATAGCTCACAGCAACCTCAAACTCTTGGGCTCAAGCAATCCTCTTGCCTCAGCCTCCCAAGTAGCTAGGACTACCAGTATGCACTAGTGCACCTGGCTAGTTTTACTATTAGTACAGATGGGGGTCTCATTTTTGCTCAGGCTGCTTTTGAACTTCCAAGCTCAAGCCATCTACCGGCCACAGCCTCCCAGAGTGCTACGATTACAGCTGTGAGCCACTGCACTGGGCCATGTTATATGCTTTAAATCTATGTGGGGTTTTTTGTCTATCATACTTCAATAAAGCTTAAGAAACAAACAAAAAACAAATAGTAAAAAATGATTGTTTCTCAGGTTCATAAAGATCGAAAGGTCTTCTGTAGTTCTAATGTAAGAGTCGGAGTCCATTTTGATCTAGGTGATAACTAACAAATGATTTTACTCACCTTTTTGTCATTTAGCCGATGGAAGTGCAGTATATGCAGAAAGTGTGATTCTGACTACTGGGACGTTTCTCAGAGGCATGGTTGTAATTGGATTGGAAATGCATCCAGCAGGACGTCTGGGGGATCAGCCTTCTATAGGTTTGGCTCAGACTTTGGAGAAGTTGGGGTTTGCAGTGGGAAGGTTGAAGACAGGGACTCCACCCCGAATTGCCAAAGACTCCATTAATTTCAGCATTCTGAACAAGCAGACACCAGATAATCCGGCCCTGCCATTCAGCTTCCTCAATGAGACGGTATGGATTAAGGTAAGATAATTTACAAAAACCTGGCTTTACATCTGGTATTTATGATAATGCACAGCAGGATTTAGTCTTACTACTTCCTTTTATTTTTTTTTTTTAAGCAGCAGTTTACTATTAATAGTATTATTATTGCTTGGAGTGCTAAAAAGTGATCTTGAAGGCTCGGCGCCTATGGCTCAAGCAGTTAAGGCACCAGCCACATGCACCTAAGGTGGTGGGTTCGAATCCAGCCCAGGCCCGTCAAACAACAATAATGGCTGCAACTGAAAAATAGCTGGGCGTTGTGGCGGGTGCCTGTGGTCCCAGCTACTTGGGAGGCTGAGACAGGAGACTCGCTTGAACCCAGGAGTTGGAGGTTGCTGTGAGCTGTGATGCCATGGCACTCTACTCAGGGGGACAGCTTGAGGCTCTGTCTCAAAAAAAAAAAAAGTGATCTTTAAGAGGATTAGCTAGTTTGGCTAATTAGGTGTTTCTTAAATTTCTTTACTTCTATAACTTTATCTCTTTTATAAATTAAGTTTTTTTTAAACAATTTCAGACTTACAGAAAATTTGCAAGACTATTACAACAAACTCCAATAAACTATTGAAAGTCCCCCATTGTTAATACATATAATCTTAACCATATTTATCACTCTTTCTATAGAAATAGACATATTGATATTTATATGTGTATTTAATGAATAAGGCAGTAACATACAGAGTCCAGACATGGTGGCTCATGTCTGGAATCCTAATGCTCTGAGAGGTTGAGGTGGGAAGATTGCTTGAGCTCAGGAGTTTGAGACCAGTCTGATTAAGAGTGAGACCCCATCTCTACTAAAAACAGAAGAATTAGCTGGGCATTGTGATAGATGCCTGTAGTCTCAACTTCTCAAGAGGCTGAAGCAGGAGGATTGCTTGAGCCCCGTAGTTTGAGGTTGCAGTGAGCTATGATGATGCCACTGCAGCCTAGCCAGGGTGGCAGAGCAGGACTAAGTGTTTAAAAAAGGGGGGGGGGCAGGTGTGGTGGATCTGAGAGGCTGAGGCAGGTAGACTGCTTGAGCTCAGAAGTTCAAGATCAGCCTGAGCAAGAGTAAGACCCGTCTGTAAAAATAGCTGGGTGTTGTGGCAGGCACCTGTAATCCCAGCTACATGAGAGGCTGAGGCAAGAGAATCACTTGAACCCGAGAGTTTGAGGTTGGTGTGAGCTATGATACCATACCACTCTACTGAGGGTAACAAAGTCTCAAAACAAAAAAACAAACAGAAAAAAAACCCTACTATGTTCTAGCTCAAGGAAATAAAAAGTACATTAGATGTTTAGAATTGAGAATTTGTTGAATTTTTTTTTGGGCCAGGGCTGGGTTTGAACCTGCCACCTCTGGCATATGTGGCTGGCGCCCTACCCCTTTGAGCCACAGGGACTGCCCTTGTTGAATTGTTTTAAATATTCTGTTATTTTGAGCAAGTCACTTTTATATTTTTACTTTGGTAAAATGCGAATTATGATAATTTCTGAAGTGTATATACTTTTAAACTATACATTGTAAATTTTCTGGTTTATACAAAGTAGGGAAATAGTCTAGTAAGTCCACGTGTCTATCACCTAGCTTCAATAAAGAGCATTGTGGCATTCTCAGTTCATCTTTTCTCCTTGACATTTCCTTCTTGCTTTGTTTTAGAGACACAATCTGCGATATCACATCATTTCCCTTATAACTGTGGTGTATGTCTTTAAGAAACAGAAATGTTTTTAAGGAAAACAACTACATTGTCACACCAAACCAAACATAATTTTTTTTTTTGAGACAGAGCCTCAAACTGTCGCCCTGGGCAGAGTGCCATGGCATCACAACTCACAGCAACCTCCAACTCCTTGGATCAAGCAATTCTCCTGCCTCCCCCTCCCAAGTAGCTGAGACTACAGGCGCTCGCCACAACGCCCAGCTATTTCGTGGTTGTAGGTGATGGTGTTTGGCGGGCCCAGGCTGGATTCAAACCCTCCAGCTCAGGTGTATGTGGCTGGCGCCTTAGCCTCGTGAGCCACAGCCACCGAGCCCAAACAGTTTTTTAGCAGTAACTAATACTCTGTATTCAGTTTTCCCTAATTGCTTCAAAATTGTTTTTTATAGCCCTTTTTATTTGAACCAGGAATCAAATAAGGTTTATTGCATTGGGTGTTTTATAACAGCCTCCTTTCCTTTTTTATAACAGCCCTCCTTTCTTTTTCTTTTTCTTTTTTAACATTATATTTGAGGCCAAGTGAGGTGGCTCATGTCTGTCATCCTAGCACACGGGGAGACCGAGGGTGGATTGCTTGAGCTCAGCAGTTCAAGATCAGCCTAAGCAAGAGTGACACCCTCTCTCTAAAATGGCTGAGTGTTGGGTCAGGTGCCCATAGTCCCAACTAGTTGGGAGGCTGAGGCAAGAGGATCACTTAAACCCAAGAGTTTGAGGTTGTTGTGAACTGTGATGCTACAGCACTCTACAGAGAGCAGTAAAGTGAGACTCTCTCAAAAAGTAAATAAATAGGCTCATGCCTGTAGTCCTAGCACTCTGGGAGGCCAGGGGAGGTAGAACGCTTGAGCTCATCATGAGTGAGACTCTGTCTCAAAAAAAAAACAATTAAAAAATAAGTAAATAAATAATTTAAAAATATATATATTTGGAAGAAATTGAGTGTTTTATTCTCTACAAGTTCTCTCATTCTAGATTCGTCAGATATGTTCCTCTATCCTATTTCCTATAGACTGGTGGTTAGCTTTAGAGGCTTACTTAGATTTAACTTCATCTTCTGGGTTATTTCTGGCAGACGTACTTTATAAGTAGTACTGGACATTAAGCATAGATTTAATATCTATTAAAGTAAGTCTATGTCGTGTAGTATTTATTTGAATAAGAGCCAACCTAGGCTCGGCGCCTGTGGCTCAAGTGGCTAAGGCGCCAGCCACATACACCTAAGGTGGTAGGTTCGAATCCAGCCCGGGCCCACCAAAAACAATAATGACAGCTGCAACCAAAAAAAAAAAAAAAAGCCAGGCGTTGTGGCGGGCGCCTGTGGTCCCAGCTACTAGGGAGTCCGAGGCAGAAGACTCACTTGAGCCCAGGAGTTGGAGGTTGCTGTGAGCTGTGATGCCATGGCACTCTACCCAGGGGGATAGCTTGAGGCTCTGTCTCAAAAAAAAAAAAAAGAGCCAACCTAGTAGCGCAGGAAAATAGCACTGTTTCTGGTTATTGTTTTTAGCCAGAAGATCAGCTGCCCTGTTACTTGACTCACACTAACCGAAGAGTGGATGAGATTGTCCTTGAGAACCTTCACCTTAATAGTCATGTTAAAGAAACTACCAGAGGACCCCGGTAAGGACAAAATATCAGTGTTCAGTTACTTTAAGGAATGATGTCAATTCTCTTTTGTTAGTTTCAGCTTTTTTTATTTAAATGTCTTATTCTAGATACTGTCCCTCCATTGAATCGAAGGTTTTGCGTTTCCCAAACCGTATACATCAGGTTTGGTTGGAACCTGAAGGAATGGATTCTGACCTCATCTATCCCCAAGGGTTATCTGTGACGCTACCAGCTGAGTTACAGGAAAAAATGATCACATGCATCAGAGGCTTGGAGAAAGCTAAAATGATTCAGCCAGGTAAGGAGGGTCAGAGCTGCCCTTCAGTATAACTCAGCCTCGCTTCGGCAGTCAGGGAGGTCTTAGCTACGGTCATTGTTGCTGAGTGGCTCAGAGATGAAGTCCAACATTTGTACATTTAAAATAACCTTTGTTTTTGAAGGGGACTTACTGGTAATCTTTGTAGCTCTACCTTGAGGCAAATCCAGTTCCTTTTTTACTTATTTGATGCCATTTACTCTTTGGTCAGGCTATGGTGTTCAGTATGATTATTTAGATCCCCGTCACATCACTCCTTCCCTGGAGACTCATCTGGTTCAGCGGCTCTTCCTTGCTGGCCAGATAAATGGCACCACTGGTTATGAGGAAGCGGCAGCTCAGGTAAGAGGTTATTGACATGTTACTCTCAATCAAAGGGACTGTTTCAGTTGTATTCCAATGTTTAACATCTGTTGTATTAAGTGTATAAATCTTAGATACAACTTATAACTGCAATAGAAGATGATCTCTGTTTCAGGGTATATAGACAAGGCTTTTATAAATAATAGGATTTTACGCTTGGCGCCTGTGGCTCAAGTGGCTAAGGTGCTAGCCACATACACCTAAGGTGGCGGGTTCGAATCCAGCCTGGGCCTGCCAAACAACAATGATGGCTGCAACCAAAAAAAATAGCCCGGTGTTGTGGCAGGCGCCTGTGGTCACAGATACTTGGGAGGCGGAGGCAGGAGACTTGCTTGAGCCCAGGAGTTGGAGGTCGCTGTGAGCTGTGATGCCACAGCACTCTACCCAGGGGGACAGCTTGAGGCTCTGTCTCAAAATAAATAAGTAAAAACACATGTGGCTTAATTACTCTTTTCTGGGCTTCTGGATCTGATGGTACATCTGATTAGATTAAAAGTTTGGAGTTAGAAGAAAAAATTAGTTAACATAACTTTATTGAAAATTATCATATTGTAGGGTGGTCCCTGTGGCTCAAGGAGGAGGGCACTGGTCCCATATACTGGGAGTGGCAGGTTCAAGCCCGGCCCTGGCCAAAACTGCAAAAAAAAGAAAAAATTGTTTTTGGCTCAAGAAAATTATCATATTATTCTGGCAGCTGTAGCTTAGTCGGCAGGGCACCAGCCATATACACCACGGGTGGCGGGTTCGAACCCGGCCCAGACATGCCCAACAACAATGACAACCGCAACCAAAAAATATGGGCGCTTATAGTCCCAACTACTGGGAGGCTGAGGCAAGAGAATCACTTAAGCCTAAGAGTTGGAGGTTGCTGTCAGCTATGATGCCACGGCACTCTACTCAGGGCAACATAGTGTCTGTCTCAAGAAAAAATAAAAAAGAAAGAAAGAAAATCATGTTATTCCTTGTAAGTGGGGTTTTGTTGTTGTTGTTGTTGTGACAGAGTCAAGCTGTTGCCCTAAGTAGAGTGCTGTGGCATCACAGCTCACAGCAACCTCAAATTCTTGGGCTTAAGCGGTTCTCTTGCCTCAGCCTCCCAAGTAGCTGGAACTACAGGCACCTGTCACAATGCCCAACTATTTTTTGTTGTTGTTGCAGTAGTCATTGTTGGTTAGCTGTCCTGGGTCAGGCTCAAACCCGTGAGTCTGGGTTCCCGTGGCTGGCACCATAACCACTGTGCTATGGGTACTGAGCCTGTAAGTGGGAATTTGTTACTTTGATTTTAAGTGGGAAAAGGCTAGAACATTTTCATAGGTGGCTTAAAAAAAAAGACTAGTCCCTTCCCCTAGGCTTATTAGAAATGTTAGATATCTCAGAAAGCAATGAAGCCTGCCAAAGTGGTACTTATCCTACTCTGAGTATGGATCACACTTTTTTTTTTTTTTGAGACAGAGTCTCAGTGTTGCCCTTGGTAGGGTGCTGTGGCGTCACAGCTCACAGCAATCTCATACTTGTGAGCTTAAGCCATTCTCTTGCCTCAGCCTCCCAAATAGCTGGGACTACAAGGGCCTGCCACAACACCCGGCTATTTTTGGGGTTGTAGTTGTTACTGTTGTTTGGCAGGTCCGGGTCAGGTTCATGGTATGTGGCTGGCGCCCTAGCAGCTGAGCTATAAGCACTGAGCCTGGGTCACACTTTCTATCTCCGTTTTATCCCTTGAACAGTGCTTATTTTTTTCCTATCCCGTATCATCCTTTCCAGGTAGTCTTTTGAGAGGGATAGTTCTTTGTTCAAGTCATAATGGCCTTTTAAACATTTCAGTCCTCTTGTAGGGTGTGATAGCTGGGATCAACGCCAGTCTCCGGGTCAGTCGCAAGCCTCCCTTTTTCCTGAGCCGAACAGAAGGCTACATAGGAGTCCTGATTGATGACCTCACCACACTGGGCACCAGTGAACCCTACCGCATGTTTACCAGCCGAGTGGAGTTCCGTTTGTCCCTGCGCCCTGATAATGCCGATAGCCGCCTCACGTTTCGAGGTAACTCTTCTCTGCATCCTGCAACCTGATCTCCTCTGCTTTGAAACCTCTCTTTATGTTCTCTCTCTCTTCCCTAGGGTATAAGGAAGCTGGCTGTGTTTCCCAACAACGATATGAAAGAGCTTCTTGGATGAAGTCCTCTTTAGAAGAAGGCATTTCTGTGTTGAAATCTATTGAGTTTTCAAGCTCTAAATGGAAAAAATTAATACCACAGGCTCCTATAAGTACTACCAGAAGTCTGCCTGTCAGGTATGCATTTTTAGTATAGACCTTTCTTACTTTTTATAGAAAAACAAGATAACTTCAGAAAGACATCGTAGGCCTCTACCTACACATTTTAAATGAATATGCCTTTCTTAGAGTGTCTTTTCAAAATCTTTTTAGGTGACTCATCTTTTTTTCAGTATTAAAAAAATAAATATGTTTTTTTTTTTACAGTTTTTGGCCGTGGCTGGGTTTGAACCTGCCACCTCCGGCATATGGGGCCGGCGCCCTACACCTTTGAGCCACAGGCGCCACCCAATTTAAAAAAATGTTAAGTATAATTTCCTTCATGGTTCCCAATGAGTTCTTTTGGCTAATTTTTCTATTTTTTTAGTAGAAATGGGGTCTCTTGATCAGACCAGTCTTGAACTCCCGAGCTTAAGCAATCCACTTCAACCAGCTAGAAAAATATTTTTAAAAATTATCCAGGTATGATAGCATGCACCTGTAGTCCTTACTACTTAGGAGACTGAGCCAGGAGGATCTATTAAGCCCAGAAATTTGAGATGACAGTGAGCTATGATCATGCCACTGTGCTCTAGCCTAGAGGACAAAGCAAAACCTTGTCTCAGAAAGAAAAGTTCCAGGCCAGGTGTGGTGCACCTGTAGTTCCAGCTACTCAGGAGGCAGAGGCAGGAGGATTGCTTGAACCCAGGAGTTTGAGGTGGCTGTAAGGTAGGCTGACCCCACAACACTCTGACCTCAGGTGACAGAGCGAGACTCTGTCTCAAAGAAAAAAATTTTCCCATGTGGTAAAAATTAAAATCTGACTAAAACAATACTAATCTTCTATAGCATAGTTTTTTAAAATGTGAATTGTTCTAAGATAAGAACTACTGTGACACTTTTTTTTTTGTAGAGACAGAGTCTCAATCGCCCTTGTGGCATCACACAGCTCACAGCAACCTCCAACTCCTGGGCTTAGGCCATTCTCTTGCCTCAGCCTCCAGAGTAGCTGGGACTACAGGTGCCCACCACAACGCACAACTATTTTGTTGCAGTTTGGCCAGGGTTGGGTTTTGGACCCACCACCCTCAGTATATGGGACTGGCGCCCAACGCACTGAGCCACAGGCACCGCATCTACTGATACTTTTATCAGTTTGTTTTGCAGAGACTTAAAACATGCTCACAACAGCCTCTTGGTCTTCCTTAGGGAATTCTGTAGCAGAAAGCAGGGAGCTTCCGTCATGGTTCCTAGCGTGCCTAGCCCTCCTAGCATGAAAGGATAACTCATTCACAGGACACTGGGACAGAACATGGCTGAGATGTAAAACACGTTCCATGTGCTTGGGAAATTCAATGGAACCCTTGTTAGAGATTATTCTGTCCTTACACAGAAGGGAGGACAAGTGGATGACTAGCCTTCCACCCTTACCACTACTTAATTCTCCTGATAAGGAGTTGAAGAGAATCAAATGTTAAACCTTATTGAGGGCCTACCATTTAATGGATGCTATTACATTTGCTCATTGTACTTGGAAACAAGAGTATCTTTTGGTGTTCTTTATTCTGAGACTTTACTTTACATCATGCCATATATGGATCCTTACGTTAATTAAACTTCTGTGTATTTGCAGTGCTCTGGATGTTCTGAAGTATGAGGAAGTTGACATGGAGTTACTAGCCCAGGCCGTTCCAGACCCCTTGAGGAAGTATACTCAATGTAGAGAGCTGGCTGACAGACTGAAAATAGAAGGTAGAAAATACTTTTTTACCTGAGATGTCCACATACTGTCTTTTCCATTTGTGAAATTATGAATAGACAGTAGATATGTTAAGAGCTCTGTGCCAGGCTCGGCGCCTGTGGCTCAGTCGGCTAAGGCGCCAGCCACATACACCTAAGGTGGCGGGTTCGAATCCCCAGCCCGAGCCCGCCAAACAACAATGATGGCTGCAACCAAAAAATGGCCAGGTGTTGTGGTGGGCGCCTGTAGTCCCAGCTACTTGGGAGGCGGAGGCAAGAGACTCACTTGAGCCCAGGAGTTGGAGGTTGCTGTGAACTGTGATGCCATGGCACTCTACCCAAGGGGATAGTTTGAGGCTCTGTCTCAAAAAAAAAAAAAAAAAGGCTCTGTGCCAGGAGGAGCCCCTGTTATGGTGGCACCAGCACAGCGCTACCCTTGGTGCTGCCCAGTGTGGTCAGCAGCCAGCAGCATCGCAACATCTAGAAGCTTATTAGGAATGAAGAGTCTCAGGCTCCACCACAGACCCACTGAGTGACTGGTGTGCACATTTCCAGTAAGTGATCTATAGAGCTCCGTATTGAAAAATAATTTTTTTTTAAACTTTAAACTCATTTTACATTTTCCCCACCTAATGTTCTAATAATGTGAAAAACAATACCATCTTTGGATTTGACCATACCATATGCTGGAATATTCTACAACTGACAAATACTTATAAGGCAGAGAAATTCAGAATCTGCTTCCATACTTCATAAAACACGAGCTCTCTTGGCCAGTTTATCAACGATCAAAGGCACAGATGGCTTTGGTAATTGTACTGTTTTTTCTTTAAGTTTTTTTTTTTTATTGCAAATTCCAAATATAAACAAAAATACTAAGAATAATATTGGCTTCTGCATTTTGATAGCAGGTGTTTTTTCCTGGAGTGGAAAATTGTTATATGTAGTGAAAAAGGCAAGAAACAGGAGCCTGTGGGGAGAAGGGCAGGAGCAGTTGATGGTGGTGTGCTATCCAAGCAGGAAAAGACTTTGAGCTCCTTGGAGACCTGGTGGGGGAGTGACAACGCTGTGTTTTCTTTTTAGTCCCACAGAGGTCTGTCACCTTGCCATGCTGTTGCTCTATGTGTAGGATGACCCCAGGGCTACCCACCATACTACCATGCAAGGTTACACAAGTTCAGCAACAAAAGGAAACCCACCAGAAACTCTAGGATCATTCTTCAAAACAATCAAACACTAGTAATCTACTGATGTATAAGAAATATTATTGACCTTTTATTTCACCATCATGATTTTTCATATTGAGTAAAAATTACTTTATTAAACATTTATGGCTGTTAGTACCAAGGAAAGTGATTGGATTATATATTTTAAGCTTGGTTTGCACTGGGTACAGTGGCACACCCTTATAGTCCCAGCTATTTGGGAGGCTGAGGGAGGGGGATTGCTTGAGTCTAGGAGTTCAAAGCTGTAATGTGCTATAATCACACCTGTGATTATTCATTGCACTCAAACCTGAGCAATATAGTCAGACTCTCCACCTCCGTCTCTAAAAAACAATTTTTTTAATTAAATTGGGCCGGATGAGATGGCTCATGCCTGTTAATGCTAGCAATTTGAGAGGTTGAGGTGGGAAGATCACTTGAGCCTGGAAGTTTGAGACAAGCGTAGGGAACATAGTAAGGCAAGACTCTTGTTTCTGCAAAAAAATTTAAAAATTAGTTGGATGACAGGTTGGCACCCGTAGCACAGTGGTTACAGCGTCAGCCACATACACCAGGGTGGCAGGTTCGAATCCAACCTGGGCCAACTAAACAACAATGACGACTGCCACAAAAAATAGCCAGGCACTGTGGTGGGTGCCTGTAGTCCCAGCTACTTGGGAGGCTGAGGCACGAGAATTGCTTAAGCCCAAGAGTTTGAGGTTGCTGTAAGCTGTGACACCACAGCACTCTACCCAGGGTGACATTGTGAGACTCTGTCTCAAAAAAAAAAAAAATTAGTTGGATGTGGTGGCAAGTTACCTGTACTGTAGTCCTAGCTACTTGGGAGGCTGAGTCAGGAGGATTGCCTGAGTGCAGGAATTAGAGGCTGCAGTGACCTAATATCATGTTACTGCATGCCAGCCTTGGTGACAGAGCAGGATCCTGTCTCAAAATAATCACAAAAAAATTATAAGAAGGCTCAGCGACTGTGGCTCAAGTGGCTAAGGCACCA
>CAUYQV010155646.1:0-21722 GCA_963574575.1 Galagoides demidoff | reverse complement strand
GAGCCTCAAGCTATCCCCCTGGGTAGAGTGCCATGGCATCACAGCTCATAGCAACCTCCAACTCCTGGGCTCAAGCGAGTCTCCTACCTCTGCCTCCCAAGTAGCTGGGACCACAGGCGCCCGCCACAATGCCCGGCCTTTTTTTTTTTGGTTGCAGCCATCATTGTTGTTTGGCGGACCCGGGCTGGGGATTTGAACCCGCCACCTTAGGTGTACGTGGCTGGCGCCTTAGCCGATTGAGCCACAGGCGCCGAGCCAGGATTTGGCATCTTATGTGAGTGTAGTTCATGGCACCCCACACTTTGACATTAGTAACTTCACAGATTACTGATCATAGATCATCATAACAGATGTAATAATAACGAATCATTTAAAATATTGCAAGAATCACCAAAATGTGACACAGAGACACAAAGTGAGCACATGCTATTGGAAAGATCGTGCCAATAGGCTTGCTTGGTGCAAAGTTGCCATGAACCTTTGATTTGTTAAAAAAAGAAAGCAATAAAAGTGCAAAGCATAATAAAGTGAGCTGTGCCTGTACTTGTTTTCAATTTGGGGGGTACATACCTAGGGGTGCATTGCTGACTCATAGGGAAGTTCTGTGTTTAACTTTTTCTGGAATCAATAATTTATTTCTAATGCTTCCCTTACCCATCAGATGTCTAGGTCTGCACCCTACAGTAGACACTATCCCAACGTGTTTATTTACATTTAAATTAGATAAAATGAAATAAAGTTAAAGATTCAGATCTCCAGTCTCACTGGCTGTGTGATTAGTGGCTACTGTATTTCCGTCTCCCAGAAAGTGCTACTGGGACCATATCTGCCTGGTTTACTATAATACACTGACTGCCTAGCACAGGAAAGAAGGAAGTGTTATTTTCATAGTCATTCCTGGTGCACAGGAAAGAAGGAAGTGTTATTTTCATAGTCATTCCTTCATGTGATCTTCTCAACAGATCCTGTAAGGGAGTCAGGAAAAGGACGACTTTCCCTTTTTCACAGATGAATAAATAAGCTCAAAGTTTCCAACCCCATAGCCAGAATCATACAACTAACACACCTCACAGACCTAGACCACCCACTCTCTCCACCAGTCAGACCCTTAGCAATTCCCTAGACATTCCAGATAGAACAGTGAATGGCAGGCTGGAGGCTGGAGAATGCAGGGGCAGCTGACAGATCAGTCTGGCTGTGGTTGAGTTAGGGGCATTTTCAGTCAAAAGGGACTTTGAATGGAACCTTATCCACTCTCCATCTTTTTTTTTTTTTAAGACGGAGTCTCTCTCTGTTGCTCTGGGTAGAAAACCGTGGCACCATAGCTCACAGCAACCTCAAACTCCTGGGTTTGAGCAATTCTCTTGCTTCAGCCTCATAAGCAGTTGGGACTATAGGCACCACTGGGCTGTTTTTTCTATTTTTAGTAGAGATAGGGTCTCACTCTTGCTCAAGCTGGTTTCAAATTCCTGAGGTCAAGCAATCCACCCTTCTCAGCCTCCCAGACAGCTAAGATTACAGGCATGAGCCACCAGGCCCAGCCACTCCCTATTTTTTAGTCAAGGAAAGAGGCCTTAATTCATATGTCCAAAGAACTAGTTAAGAGGCACAGAGGCTGGGTTGGGTAGACCCAGGAGGGCTTGGAAATCAGGGCCGTGGCTTTAGGCAGGGGTCATGAGAATTTAGAATAGAAAGAACAATTCTGTGGTCTCTTAATAAGATGAGGCTGGGAGCATCTGCTGGCTGGACCAGAACTGAGACAGAGAGAGCCCTGCTGGCAGACAACTGCAACCTAAACCAGGAATGCAATGGCAGGAAGGGGTGGCAGGTGTGGACAGGAGCCCATGAAATCTGAATAAAATGAAAAGGATACTGGGAGGGGAGGGTGATAGAGAGGGCAGTGGGGACCTGAAGTTTTGTGACTAGGAGCCAAGAAGCTTGGCAATGCCAGCCAGAAAAGAATTCAGGAAAGGTGCTGCTGTGTCCAGGAAGACTGACCAGAGACCTGGGTGCAAAAAATGATTCACCCAGAACATTTAAGCTAGAAGGGACTAGATAAGTCATATGTAGTTCAACTTCTTTGTTCTGAAGAAACTGAGGCCCAGAAAGGTGAAAGGGCTGAGTCAAAGGTACACTGTGTACGAAAAAGGAAACTGGACCTGTACTCAGGCCCCCCTGGTCTAGGGAAGTTTTCACTGAAAATATCTCTAATCTCATTTCACTCCAGCCAAGATCTCCTGGCGCTCATATGTTGGCTGATAAAAAGATGTTATGTGACTTTATTAACCCGGAATCCTCTCCTGATAATTGACTAGGCAGTGGATGTCCAAATTTCATCCACATAAAATCTTGTACCACACATCCTTAAAATGTTAAAACACAACATGTTCTGTTGAAGAACTCTTAATGGGTTTTCAGTTAATACCTTTGTGGTTTTGATAAGTTGCATCTTGTCCCTGAGTCTGTTTCCTGCTCTGTAATAGAGAAATAAAACCTACCATATCTTGCTGTGTATAATGTGCTCCCTTTGTGCCCAATTTGTGAGCAAAAATAAGGTTGCACATTATGCATGGGTAAATTTCTTGTACTTTGTCTCTGTTCTTGTGTTTTGTAATTCTTTGTTACATAAAATCAGAATTATATCACAATATGTTTTAAAAATAAATGCTGAAGGCTCAGCGCCTGTGGCTCAAGTGGCTAAGGCACCAGCCATATACACCTGAGCTGGCAGGTTCGAATCCAGCCCGGGCCCGCCAAACAACAATGACGGCTACAAACAAAAAATAGCTGGGCATTGTGGCAGGTGCCTGTAGTCCCAGCTACTTGGGAGGTGGAGGCAGGAGAATCGCTTGAGCCCAGGAGTTGGAGGTTGCTGTGAGCTGTAATGCCACGGCACTTGAACCAGGGTGACAGCTTGAGGCTCTGTCTCAAATAAATAAGTAAATAAATAAATAAAATAATAAATAAAAAATAAATGCTGAAATGCCTTTATAATACAAAAAAGAAGTACCGGCTCAGCGCCTGTGGCTTAAGTGGCTAAGGCACCAGCCACATACACCTAAGGCGACAGGTTCGAATCTAACCCAGACCCGCCAAAACAACAATGACGGCTGCAACCAAAAAAAATAAAAACAAAAACAGCCAGGCGTTGTGGTGGGTGCTTGTGGTACCAGCTACTTGGGAGGCTGAGGCAGGAGACTCGCTTGAGCTCAGGAGTTGGAGGTTGCTGTGAGCTGTGATGCCGCAGCACTCTACCCAGGGGGATAGCTTCAGGCTCTGTCTCAAAAAAAAAAAAAGTACCTAAATATAAACAAATATAATTATGAATTAGAAAATTAAAAGCTTGGACCAAAAACATGGGTGTACATTATATACGAGAACATAATAACAGTATGCTATGATAACAGTGGGACAGTATGATACTTCTCAGGTACGGACTCAGTAATGAGATAATATACACACAGAGGGTGCAAAGAATGTATGCATACTTTAAGAAAGGAAAAAACGGTGTTAAAATCGTAATACTCCATATATAGACTGATATCAAAAGATGAATACGACTTATGATTAACTTCTGAAAGTACAAGAGGTGCTCCAAGTTGCTACTATTGTGTGCAGACATTTCTGATTACAGAGAACTACTGCTTGAGCAATGTTAACCAAATGCCAGAACAATTTCTTCCTGAAGTACCACCTGTGTAGCCAGTTTTCTGTGGTTCACTACATCTTGTAAGGTTCCCCCACGTTGTTGTACTTTCTCCAAATTCTTGAACTTCAAATGCCACTTCAAGATGGTCTGTGCTCCTTGAATGACAACTCAGCTTCCACCATTTTCTTTGTCTGTCCGGCCTGTTGCATGGTGACCCTAGTATTCCTTGGATTAATGCCATCTTTCGAGCAAATGTCATACCACACATTGCCACGGTAATTCAATTCAACTTTGAGAAGTAACACGGAGATAACATCACTTTAAATGTGTATACATTTTAGGCCCCCCCGGTAGTTCCAGCACATACTAGATATTTTTTTTTTATTAATTGATATCTGTACACATTAATGCAAACATGGGGTACATTGTGCTGTTTTCATATACAACCCGAAACACTTTCATCAAGCTGGTTAACATAAATTTCATGTCATTTGCTTAATCATTGTATCAAAACATTTATATTCTAGTAAGGTATTTGCTGATCTAGTACCTAACCACTAGCCAACTTTTTCTGTATGACTCTTTGAAATTACTTTCATTTTGTATTCTATTTAGTGGTTTATGTGACTCTGTCCCTTTGAGGATATCAAGCTCTTTGATAGACAGGGTCAAATCCTTTTCAGATTCATCATTGTCTCTGTATGTTTACTCCTAATGTACCAGCAAGCGAAGCCTTGTATTAAACTGGTGCTTAAGAACTGTTGACTTGAAACCATTCTCCTTCTGTTAAGGATTTAAGGAAATGCAGAAATACTGCAGGATTTGCATCTTAGCTGATCTAGTTACCCTGTGATTAAGACCAGGGGAAGACATGGGGATGTGGCCGCCCGAATACCTGAGCATGAGGAAGCATCTGCAAGGACCCTGGAACACCTTAGCAAGAGGGGAGGTGATGGATTCCACCGCTGGCTTGTGTAGAAGCCGAGCCACAGGTCCAAAATGTCACCTACCTTTAAGTTGTTTGCGGAATTTGGCAAGGTCATTTGTCCATTTCAGAACCTCTGGGTTGGCTGCTTTGTCACTGTGGGAAGGCTGAGAAGAGGAAGTCTAGAGTCAATGTCTTGGAATTCGGGCAGGGAAAACAAGACGTGTCTGATGATCATTTGTTTTCAATAGGAAGGAAAAGTTGAGTCCCATCAGAGTAAGACATTAACCATGAGCAATCAGAAAAATGTTGTAAGGGTAATTCATTATCCTCTCCTACATCTGGTTAGTTTGATGCTTTCAAAGAATTCCTCAGAGGCAAAACGCTGGATCTTCAGGATCAGGAACTCCTGGGAGGTCCATGATCCTGTTCCCTTCCATCATCTGTACAGTCCAGCCTGTGAGACTAACAAAAGTCCAGAACACAGAAGATAATGTTTTGCACCAGAGCTACCAGGGAAAAAATGCCTTTCTGCCATTCTTGTGGGAAACAGGAGGGTAGAGCTGAGTGTACAATGAACTGAATACTAATAAAACTTTGGGAGATAATATTGAATTAAGTTTTGCCCAGACAAAAGATTTCAGCAATATTTTTTCCATCCTTGCTCACTGATAAATTTATAAAATGTAGACTTAAAATGTTCAATTTACTTATTAGGATGCGTTTGGGCAAGAAAAATGCAGAGATAGGATGAGTGGGGTTTATCAGGGTTTATTATCTGTTCCTTTCTGCCTTTTTGTTTCGAGATTCCCTAGAAATCTCCCTTAACCCTTTGCCACTCCTTTGAGTGGTTGACAGGCTGGCATGCTGGGGAGGAAGGAGAAGAGGACGCGGGGAGGGGCACGTACTCGGTACTTTCTCTCTTCTTCAAATCTATCCTCGAACTTCCGGATCTTCTTTTTAAGGCTCTGAATCCTCCGTGTGAGCTGGGCAGGTGTCAGGTCCTCCTGCTCATCGTCATAGGACCCCAGAGAGGAGCTTCGCCGCCTGTGAGGGACACGACTTGGGTCAGCCTCCCCACGAGCCATCACTGCCTGCCGAGAGGGGCTCTGGGGCCTGGGACGCCAGACTGAGTTGGGGAGGAGGACAGAACAGCCTCTGTCCTCTTGAATAAAAGAGTTGATTGACTTTATACCTCTGAGCTCTGAATGCACCACCCGATAAGCATGCCTGGCCTTTCCAGCTCATATTTGCAATTAGCAAAGGTAGGGCTGTCTACCTTTGCTTGGGACCTAAAGTTAAATTTGACAGAGCTTTGGAAAGAAGGTGCTAGGAAAATTCAGTAGGTGATATGCAGTTGGGCCACAGTTCAAGTGAAAAACTACAACACAGCCTGTATGCTAGGATGGAGAATTTCAAGTTTGTTTCTCCAGAGACTCACAACTTCATTTATAAAAAGTTCCTAGCCATCAGCACCATTCCTGTCCTCTCTAATATTGTGGGGATGGGGTATTTGCTTATCAGTACTGTAGAGAAACTCACCTCATGAAAGAATGGGAATTTGGGGGAGAAGGAGGCACTTCTGTGTCATCCAGGTATTGCCGGCCCTGCCCGTAAGGGTAGAACCGAGGAGAGAGCAGGGGGTCGCTGTCTTCATCCAGCAGCTGGCGAATCAGGCGTCCGGCCTGCGGGGAGAGGTGGGCTTCGTCAGCCTCCACGGTCTCCCTCTGCCAGGAGGAGAAAGCAGGGGTGGGCTCTGGAAAATAACAGGGGTAAGAGGTCAGAATTGTTCTTTAAAGCACACCTGCTACCTGGGTTTCCTGAAAGCTTTAGGAAGCTGCCCGCTGAGTGGTTTCCCATCTTAGATCTGAAGCCAGGCCTGGAGACAATGTAACTCAGCTGAAATCA
Organism: Galagoides demidoff; assembly: GCA_963574575.1. NCBI lineage: Eukaryota > Metazoa > Chordata > Mammalia > Primates > Galagidae > Galagoides > Galagoides demidoff. The sequence goes on along the minus strand of CAUYQV010155646.1, from coordinate 15,240 downwards.
CCAGTATAGCTGACAGCCATCATCTACCTTTCATCTCCCTTCTCACTGGCTTTCAAAAGGGAATTTGCTAGGGCTGCCCCTGGGAACAGGCTTGAAGTCATGATCCCAGCAGATCAGTGAAGATGACTTTTCCACGTAAGGACATTCCTGAAACTAAAAGCAAGTGTGTCGGGGAGGGAGGTGTTTGCTATCATGAATATGCTGGTACATCCTTGGAAAAAAACTAAGGAATTGGGCAAGGGCATCACATCAATCTCGTGACAGCCGATTTATTTAGGAGTTTACGGCTTCCTTTTGGGTCATCTGGTAAGCTGCTGTGTGTGCTTCTGCTTAGTGGACTGGGATTAGCACACTTAAGATGCACGCCTTGTACAGGAAACTTAGAAGCTGCTCACGACTACAGTTAGAGGGAGATGCATACGTAAGCTAGTCAAGAGACAAAAGAATAAATTACTTTAGATAATCAGTAAGATAAAAATATATTCAGCACAAAATCCTGATCTGTCATTTTGGGAGAAATGGGGGTGACTCACTGTGAGACTCGATATATTCCTTCCCTTATTAAAAAAAAAAATCCCATTGAAAGATTTTAAAGATAGAGCTTAAATGATATAGGGGATTTCATTCATAATGCTTTGCATTAAAAAAAAGTCATGCTTTAAATTCACTGTGGATTACTGTGATTACACAAGACTGGAATTCAGTCGTGATCTTAAATTCTGGGATTCCTAGAGTTTGAATCATCACCAGTTTCTCCTTCAGCTATCATATCACACTATAAAATGTACTAAATTTTCTGAAGTGCTTACTCACCCTTCTATCTAAAAAGACCACAGCAGCACTGCAGAAAGCGGGGGCTGAGTGTGACTTCAGATGTCACTCGATCTTGCCATTGCTCAGCTTTGACAGCACTGTCAGAGTCACGAGGGGAGGTTTAGGTGACCACCCACACAGAGGCCCTCTCACTGCCCAAGGACACGAGTATTGAGGGGTGGGCCCAGCTGTGCTCCCCACTTTAAAAGCTGTCAAGCCATGCTAATGTGCAGCCAGGTTTGAGACCCACAGATCCAACCCAACAGGTGACAGACCAGGAGGTAACTGAAACCCCAAGAGCTGGGACTGGAGACAAAGTCTCCTGATGTCACATCTGGGCTTCAATTCAGAATGTGCCCTGTGTCTCCCTAACAGTGTTGACGGTCTGAGATTTCTGAAGACCCCACAGTGTAACAGGGAAGACAGGCACCTTATTTAACCTCACATGGAATGAAGTTAATCTAACTATGTGCTTTAAGAGAAAAAAAAATGAGGATGAAGCCTGGGATGAGGTCCACAGGTTCAAAATTCGAAGAGAACCAAGTTATCTGGGAACACAGACAAAAATGTTAATGAAAAAGGAAAACCATGTTAAAGACAGATTCTCATCTAATGAGGCTCAGTAAGTGGCAGGGAATGTGTTGGGAGATCCACTTAGCGAGAGCTGGAGATGAACAGGAGGTGTTTCATCACTTGCGCTAACACCGACCGCTGCTCCTCCCAAGTGGCAGAGCTTAGGCTGAGCGCTCGGAGCTCCCAATGTACGAGAATAACAAGTGGACCGAGGGGTGAGGGAAGGAGAGTGTGGTGGAAAGTAACGCCCAGAAAAAAAGCAAAAAATTCAGCGTTCAGTTGGAGAAAATGGAACTGGGACACCGAGCAGGCTGGACTTTCTCTTTCATGATATTTCATCAGACAGCAGGAATTTTCTGCGAGGAAATTAATCGGGGCAGGACAGGGAAAAGGTTAAGGTGGCTTGACTAGTAAAGCAGCAGGCATAAGGTGCCAAAAGGTGGCAACTAGTACAAAACAACAGGGGAGGGGGCGCCCGGCTCTGCAGGACAGAGGCCTTGGCAAGGTGAGTCTGCTGTTGATCTTGGCAGATAGGTGTGCTGGGTAATTTGACACTTCTACTCAATAAAACTTAGGTTGAAAAATGTTACCTTACATCCTGGAACCCTTTCATCTGTTTGAACCTTAAGAACTGATCTTTAAGTTTTTAACCACATGGTCTCTTTGCATACAAACTTTCACTGCTGGAGTGTGTCTGTGCCCAGTAACTAAACATGTCTCAGATTAAAGAGAAATTGCGATGTTAAAATCACAATAAACCCCTCGTGGAAATGACTGATTGCTATTTAATGCTTTGTGGCTAACACGGGGCCTCCGTCAGCACCCTTGTTTCCTGTTTTGTGGTTCCTTTCTTGCCCAATCACTTCATGGACAGAAAGAGCAAATGCGTCCTTTCCTAGTGTCCCCAGCAGCATACCATAACTACAGCTGAAGAAACGCTAGCTTACAGGTGACATTTTCTCTTAAAGCACCTAGTCAGACCAAGTCAATCCCCATATTCGAAAACGAGAAATGTAAAACCACTGATGAGTTTCAACTTTAACAAAATGAAAAGCAGTGTGTCATCCTGAGTCTGCACACAGGACAGAAGTGAGAACTTTTTCACTTATGCAACAAGAAATGCTTACGTGATTGCTCTTTCCCCTTTCTCCCTTTCCTGTTATTTTAGACAAGCTTATAATTTAAGGCTCTGATTCGAAAGACTTTTAAAAAGGGACATGTAATAACGTAGTTCAATACGGCAATCAATAAAACCATTTGAAATGATCTAAAAATACAAGGCCCTCATGTGCTGACAGTCGGCACTTAACGACAGACACAAGCAAGAACTAATAATAATCGCTGTGCCTTGTCAGTCCAAGACATTATCTGCCTGGAGAGCCAGTTTTGAAGATGTATTCACTGACTGTTCCCAATTGCTAGTTTGGGACTTTTTTTTTTTTTTTAATATTTTAACCAGTCATTCTACAGAAGTATATTGCAAGAAAATTATTCAAAGGGAAAACAGAAAAGGTATGAGGGTTTACATTGCGCTCTCAGGTAGCACAAATGCATTTTCCTACCTAGACCCAGATTCCTGGGCCACACTGCCTTTGCTTGTAGTCATGTGCCTAGTCACAATGAACTCTGGACATAGGTATGACATATCTATTAACAATTAATCCACCCAGGTCAGCTGACATCACAGCAGGCCAGAAGTAAGAGATAAAAGACATATGTCTGCTACCTAAGGAATAAAAAAGAAAGATCCCGGGGGAGCGCTACTTCAGACAATACAGAACACATGGAAAAATGGAGATTCACTGTGAAAGAGGGAACATGTCTCTGAATAATGCTAATGTGGTCATTGGGACACAGCTGCTCTCTGCTTAGCTGGCTCGGTCCACTTACTACACAAAAGAAAATTGGCTATTGAGATGATTTATTTCTAAGAAATCTGTGTAGAATTAAGGGAGCTGATGTGTTCCACATTTCACTTCTAGTTATGTTATTTAGACCCATTACTACTTGGCTCCATGTCCTAACTGTATTTCTTCTCAGCTGAGCCAGGAGGTACTTGCATATCTGGATGTGTTGAGACGTAAGGGAGGTTCTTTATTAGGTTCCGTTTCGTAAAATTTTCTTTAGTGGTCCAAAATTTAATCTTAGAACACTGGTGTCTGAATAGTCCTACAAACTATCAAAGTTTGACAGAACCTTAATAATCAGCTTTATCAATCATAAATTTAATACTTAATTTTCACGTATCTGCTCTGCTTCTGTTCGCAAAGTTAAAGTTAATGAGGAGGCTCTTAATAGCTCTATTTAAATCATCAGTAAGGCCAGGGGCGGTGGCTCATGCCTATGATCCTAGCACTCTAGGAGGCCAAGGTGGGTGGATTGCTCCATCTTAGGAGTTTGAGACCAGCCTGAGTTAAGAGTGAGACCCTGTCTCTGCTAAAAACAGGAAAACTAGCTGAGCACCATGACTCGTGCCAGTAGTCTCAACTAGTTGGGAGGCTGAAGCAAGAGGACCACTTAAGCCCAGGAATTTGAGGTTGCTGTAAGCTCTGACGCCATGGCACTCTACCCAGGGTGACAGAGTGAGACTCTGTGCCGGAAAAAAAAAAAAAAAAATCATTAATAAATGTGTGGAACAGGATAGGACTGAGGACTTTACCTAATGTTAATACCATTTGAGCTCCCTTAATTCATTTGTCTGTGCCTTTCAGTGTAGTTGCTTAATCTGTTACTAATTCACAACCCTACCTATCTTCTATCCCTTCACCATTTCTGCCAAGGCTACCATCAAGGCCCTGGGCAAGTCTTTTCAAATGCACCATTTCCCTTATTCACAGTCTAGCAACAGCATCAAAGAAGAAAGGAGGTTGCTGGGACATGGCAAGTCCTCAGTAAATCTGCAGAGGATTTAGGAATGACTGACTCCTCATCTGTGTTCAGAGCCAGCCATAGTCACTAGGTAGAACTGGGCTCTGGTTTCAACGAAAGCAAACTTAGGCTGATTTTTCCTGAAATTATACTTGCAAATATTTACGAAAGATCCTAACAACACTCACATAGCGTCTACCATGTGCCCACACTGTGCCGGGTTCTTTTGCATATTTTAGCTCATTTAATCCTTGCAGCAAAGTAGCTGCTACTATATCAATTATTCATTGTTATCTAGTGTTACTATGCCTATGTAAAGATGGGGACATTAAAGCCAAAACCGAGACAGGTTTATTTACTTGCCCACAGAGCTGGTTGAGCAGCAGAGCCAGGATCTGGCCCTTGGTCTGCGGTCTGCCACGATACATAACTGGCATTGTTTGCGAAGAAATACCAGGTAGACGGCAGGAACCTTCCGTGCTGTGAACCACTCATTATTTTGGCTCTTTTGGCCTCAGCCTATCTGTATGATGGGTGGGTTCATTGGAAGATCTTTTAAGATCTCTTGCTTCTCTATGATACCTTGGAGAATTTCCTTTCCAAGGGTATTTTCAATAAACAGTTAAGGGACAAGTTAGATATAAAAAGCATTTTATGCCCTTCCTCTGCCTCTGTAATGAAATCACTATTTTGAGCTAGTCTCAAACTCCTAGGCTCCAGTGATCCCCCTGTCTCAATTTCTAGAGTTGCTGGGACTATAGCCTTAAAATGCCCTTTCAAACTTTATTTCACCAGGATTAAATTGGATAAAGTTGCTGAGTATTTAAAAAGTATTTGTATACTTCCACAAATGGTACCCATATATCAACATGGATTGACTGCTGGGAACACTGTAATTATGCAATTCTAAAGGGTTTTAAATAACACAGAATTGCAATTTGATTTGTGTATTCATTTAACTTTGGACACTGGAAACCCTAATAATAATAATAATAGGGTCCTGTAAATAGATAATGTGCTCTAAAACATAGCTACGCATAGAAAGAAAAGACAAAGCATGGCTTTTGTTGTTTTGTTTTGTTTTTGGACACAGAGTCCTACTCTGTCACCCTGGGGTTACCATAGCATCACAGAGCACAGAAACCTCATTCTCTTGGGCTCAAGTGATCCTCTTGCCTCAGTCTCCAGAGTAGCTGGGACTAGAGGTGCGCCTGCCACAATGACTCTTTGGAAAGAAGTACGTAGAATTCTCAAAGAACTCAATATAGACCTCCCATTTGATCCCACAATCCCATTACTAGGCATCTACCTGAAAGAAAAAAAATCATTTTATCATAGTTTTTCTGCTACTTTTAGTAGAGACTGGGGAGGGGGTAGAGCTTGCTTTTCTCAGGCTAGTCTTGAACTCCTGCGCTCAGGTGGTCCACCCACCTTGGCCTCCCAGAGTGCTAGGATTGCAGCCATGAACCAAAGCATGGTCTGTATCTGCCGACAAGCATAGTTAGACTCTGATCCTACATTCGCTTCGAGAGGGCTCTGTTCTATGTAGCCCATAGAATCCAGTTAGTAGCTTCATTCCCCTTTTGGTTTCCTTGATACTAAGCCCCAGAAGCCAGAGAACATCATTTCCACGTGGTGAGGCAGCACAGAGAGAATGGCCTGCTGCCAGCTTCTGCAGCCAGCACCACCCTATCTGATGTTCTGTAATTCCACATCAGTGAGAGGGTCTGAACTATGTGGTGGGCACAGGGAGGGACCCACCAAACCAAAAGGAGGGGCGTACTGCATGGTGGCCCCACTGGAGATGGAGCCCTGTGAGGGGGACACTGGTTCATATGGGTTTTGGTAACTATTATGTTAATTACTTATAGGTTTTGTTGCACTGATTTCATATTTACAACTTATATGAGTGCAAAGTTTATTCCTTACTGGAAAGCCGCCATTTGGTTTGTATCTTATTGAGTTATCTAAAAAAGGTGTTATTTTAGTAATCAGATTTCATGGCTCTTATTTTATCTACCTTTATGCAAAAATTCCTTTATTGCATATAGCTATAGTAGCTATATATAATATAATATAATAATACTTATAGCTATTATATGTTACTGCTAAAATGAAACTTGGAAAGTTAAAATACATAATTTTTTTAAAAAGGTCACTGACAGCAATAACCAAATGATCAAAATGGCCTTGAAATGACTCCACGTAGATTTTTAAGATGTACAAGCCCAATGAGAAATGCAGTATTGGGGAGAAAACAAGTCAAAGCATGTATTATCCATGTAACCTGATTAGAAATAAGGTTATTTCTTTTTCAATAACTTTTTAAGGAAAATCTATCTGGATTTCCATAATACAATATCTCCATAATAAAATATCCATCATATTATATTATTATTTATCTGGAAGAAAGTTCTTCACCATACAATGTTTTTCAGAAAACTATTCATTGGCTTTTAATAACTTTGGAGAGAATTTTCAGCTTTACATTAGCCTATTTAAGTGTGCTGGGATTATAAACTTCTGACTAATCCAAACAAAAATAATCAAACTGAGTTCACTTCAGAATCTGAATTCTGACCCCAAATCTTAGTTTTTATCTAGAGCTTTACGGCAGACCATGTCATTAAGACCCAAATACAGTATTTATTTTGATTACTGCTGTTTTCTTTTGTTTAGGTAACAGTGACTCCTTGGGGACATTTTCTTGGTTGGAGGAAGGTTGTTTGCAATGTATGAATCAAAAACATGTGATTATTTCAAAGTGCACAAAAACAAAAGAACAAAACAGTACCCAGAAGTGTATTATTTAACTTAAAAACAAAACAACCTGTGTTTTCTTTACTCAGTGACTATACTGTGAGCTGAAAATAACTGACAAAAATCTCAGATCCACGGACTACTTATATGAAAAGAACCAGAACAGTTTCCTTAGATTGCAAGGAGAGAAAACTAGAGTCAAAGACAGCTTATCTGTTGTTTTTTTTTTTTTTAAACTATGCCCCTGGCTACCAGGAGCATCAGGGGGTTACTCTGTTTCACCTGGTAGTCTTTTCAGCTCACCTCTTGAGCCTTTACTCGAAGACTATTAACAGAACTTTGTGGTTTTAAAAAAGTACTTTTTGGTTTAAAAAAGAGGAGAAGGGATGGGAATAGAAGACAAGGAAATCCAGGCTCTGAAAGGACTGGTTTTTATACCTGTGACCCTCCGCTAAGGCGCTGTGTTAAATCACCCTGCTGAACCAGAACCAGGAGCAGTTTCTCTGCAGCCTTCAGACACCCACTGTGTGGAGGCAGGTGGGGATTTACTTTGGCTATTCGTGGATATGTGTTTAGATGCAGCTACCAACTGTATCTACGGATACTGGAAGAATGAGCAGCCTGACAAAGCTGCTGCAACCTCTTCCCTGAATACAGTTTAGACAAGTCTACCCTCTTCTCCAAACGTGTAATATTTTTACCAAAAGTGCTGTGAAAAACCAATCTAAAACACTGTCTTTACAGGCTTTCAGTCCAAAGCACTTTTTTCCAGTATTCTCTTTGATAAGTAAATCCCTAAAGTTCATTAACTGGGGGATTTTTAAAAAGTTATCCATAGAAACAAACATAGAAACAAAGCAAACTCCAACATCTTTTCTTGAAAATGGGAAAGAGATTTCCTGAAGGAGGGGTGGCTGGCCTGCAGTGGAGGGAGGAGCAGGTGTCCTGGGAACAGAAATGCTAAGGGCACGCTCCTTATCACTCTGCTTGGTTCTGCTGGGGGGAAAGAAACCAGTCTCAGCATTCCTGGTGAGTTAAAAAGAAAAAAAAAAAAGGACTGCAAGGTGACATTATGATAAAGGACAAGCACGTTTTCTTTCTTAGTGGGCATCTACCCTCAGCAACATTTAACCTGAGATACTCCAATGCCAGATAAAGGATTTTCAGTCATTTACAAATGCAGTTCCTCTGCATGCCCAGCTCTCTCCCTCATCTGCATGCTGGCATGGTTACACGCTTCTCTCATTTATGCCCTTATTTATACACGCTTTTCTATAGGAAATCCTCCAAGTTTCAGGCACCCCTACCTTCCCAGCTCTTCTTATCACACAGTTCGGTCAGGTCCAAGTGTGGCGCTTCGGAGACAAAGCTCTCCTGCTGGTCACCGGCATCTTGATTCCTCTGCTGTTTGCTGTCAGAGATGCTGGGATGCTCCTGAATCTTCATCGTGGGGCTCTGCAATCACAGCACAGTGTCCCTGGATATCTACTGCTCACCAAAACCCAAAAATGCCTGCAGCAATCCCACTCCTTCCGGATGAAGCCCCCAAGCCACAGCTGCTAATGCACCCAGCACCAAAACCAAAATCATGGCTTGCGGCCCCCCAGATCCTAGCTGGCCACTAGCATGCGAAAAGCGACTGTCCATCTGCGCTCCCTTAACTTTCCTGCGGCTGCTCTTCCTGATAACTGCAGGCAGCTGACAGTCTTGATTACTGATTGGGGCCAGGAAGGAGAGTAAGGAGTTTGTATTTTCTTAAAGGAGTATGGCTCTACCGGCTGTAAACAACAACAAAAACCCCAGCTACTGCTGTTGCTAAGGCTGTAGCAGCAACATGGTGTCTTTCTCCCACGCAGACTTCTTGCCCTTTAGGTAATCGGTCCTGCAAAGCCAGGAGCACAGCCTGTGTACACGGACGCTCCCCTGCTGGCCCTGCAGGCTTAGATCAATTAAGCCGGGGGAGCTGCACATTCCCAGATTTCCTGTGGTTGTTTTCTCGCTGAGTATGGGCAGAACAGACTATTTATGGAGGAGCTCTGGGGTATTAAAGCATTGTTGCGCAAATTCAAACAGCACGGGTTTGGCGTCTCATCTCAGCTAGCAGCAAGGAATACAGACTCTGGAAATGAGCCAAATTACACAGACAGCACGACTTTTTTAAAGTAAAAAGTCAAGAGCTGGCAGGTCAGTGATGCATACTTTATATCAAAGAAATAGGCAGTGGCCACTTCTTTTCCTACTGTTTATCTGTTCTGAGTATTAAATACTCAACTACACTTGGTTTTGCACATTGGTGGCACCAGCACAGGCTCAGACATCCCAGGAATGGGAAAATCTTCCTCCAAAGGCTGATATTCAGGCTCAGTGATTTTATGTTTTAAAAAACTGCATTGAAAGTAATTCTATCACATTGAAATTTACTTTTTTTTTTTAACCTCGCTTTCTTGGCATCTTGTAAATTCAACTATTATCTCTCTTTCCCCTCTCATCAAATCATAAACAAAAAGGTTTCTAAAAGTGTTTACTCACAAATACATTTCTCTCAAGCAGCACAGATCTGTACATAAAATTTTTGTTTGGAAGTAATTGGAAATTTATTTTAGCAAATAGATTATCGTTCAATGAAAGAACTGAAAACATCTGGAAATCATAAATGATTTCATGAATGTATGAGAAATGTTCTCATGGTTAAAATAAAGTACTCCTTAATACTTCCAGCTACTTTTAATAGCTACCCAACCCACTTTGAAATCACCAGGGGAACAGACAGAGGTTTTACTATTATATTTCCATGAAATGATGCATGAGGACCAGTATTTTCTTCACATTTGGGCTAAAATGGAATAAATAGCAGTCAGGTCATGGTGAGCTACTGAAGTCAGATGGGAATGCCCAGGAAACCTGGGGCCATAAGACCCTTTGAAAAGCTGTTTGTCTGTTGGGAAAAAACAAATTAGGAATTTGTCACAAAAATTATTTCTTCTTTGAGATAAAGCCTAACGCGACCAGGGTTAAATGCTCAAATCTGGTGCTCAGGTTTTTAAAAGTCATAGGGTCAGTTACCAGTTGTGTGGGTGTGTGTGTGTGAGAGAGAGAATATGACACAGCAAACAAACATTTTCTCAACCAAGATAATGTTTAGAGACATCAAAAAGGGGAAGAATACAGAAACAGGATTTCAATGTAAAGTATGGTAATTTTTTCATGAAAAACACACATCAAGCCCTATAAACTATAATGCCACGGCTTATAGTTTTGCTTACAGGCTGTACTGGGCCTGAAATGTGGTTCTGGCATTTCCCAGCCGGGTGCTCTGGCTGAGCTGTTTTCTCTTCTTTGAGCTTCATTTCCTCATCTTTAAAATGTCACTAACAATACCAATCTTGCAAGGGCTTCGTGAAGAGCTGACAGGAAGTATGAAAGGCCTGTAGCACAGTGCCGGAGGCACACTAGAGTCTGAGCATCATTCTATTATTATCTGGCACTATAAAGATGAATGAGTCAAACATTGCCACGCCTCAAATTACTGCAGAAGGGGATTGGACAAGGTATATGCAGCTACAATCCAGGGTGAAACACACTGCAACAAAGGACAGACGATGTTCTAAATGCATTATGACAAAATAATAGCAAAAAGAGCCACTGGAGCATCAGTTACGGCAACAGCAACTTTGATGTGGGTGGGAGGGGCCAGGGAGGAGGGCCCTTCACACAGAGGGAAGGAGAAAGAACAAGTGCAAAGGCAGGAGGGACTGCGGGGCACACTTGGTCACAGCAAGAGAAGCGGTCCTGGCTTGGCGCTTGTAACTCAAGTGGCTAAGGCGCCAGCCACATACACCAGAGCTGGCAGGTTTGAATCCAGCCTGGGTCTGCCAAACAACAATGACAACTACAACCAAAAAAAAAAAAAAAAAGACAGGTGTTGTGGTGGGCGCCTGTAGTCCCAGCTACTTGGGAGGCTGAGGCAAGAGAATCGCGTAAGCCCAGGAGTTGGAGGTTGCTGTGAGCTGTGATGCCGCAGCACTCTACCCAGGGCGACAGCCTGAGGCTCTGTCTCAAATAAAAAAAGAAAAGGAAGCCCCAGGTAGCCGCAAAGGGAGCATGGTAGATGATGAGGGTGTCAGCTGGACAGATGCTGGACCGTGAAAGGCCTCATATGCTGGGCTAAGTATTAAATGCTTACGTTAGATATAAATGTGCTAGGCTGTTATATATTTACATGTTATATAAATACGACATGTATTACATAACAGGGCTGCCTATTACAGGAGCCAGAGACACAAAGATAAAACTTAATTCAAAAGAAATGACATTTGAGCACCTACCATGTGCTAGATAGTCTTTTAGACATTGGGGAAAGTGCAGTGGGCAAAATAAAGTCTCTGTCCTAACGAATCTCACAGGAAGGGGACAGTTAATAAACAAGAAAAAACATTAGGACTATGGAAAAAAATAAAGCAAGGTGAGAGGGATGCTGGTGGGAGGGGTGAAGGTCTCCACCTGATACTCAGTGTTCAGGGAAGGCCACTCAAGTAACATGACAGAGACGTGCAGGAAGTGAGGATGTGAGCTGTCTATGGGAAGAATACTCCAGAAGAAAAAGGCAAGCGCAAGGCATGGCCATTTCCATCCAATTCAGGAATAACCAAGGGCCACTGTGGCTGGGATCCAGCAAAGACCAGGAGGACCACCATAAATGACCGTTTAGGACGTTACTGTGCTGTGTATCATGAGGAATCGTTCACACCCCAGACCTGTGCTAACTTACACGAGCTCCTGGGCTTCCTGGCTGACTTACGGCACAGCAGTGCAGAGATCCGTCCTACACAAGCCCACGCCAACTAGCACAGCCAGGAACACACTTGGCACAGCCAATGCCTAGCCCACTTGGACGCACACGTGCAGGAAATACACGTGTATCCCAGCCCAGTCCTGCTGCAGCCTTATCAATCCCTGAGTTGCTGTCTCACTCTCCTGCTTTTAGAAGCCTGAGTGCCAATGTCTGGCCCTGCTGGTCTCTGTACCTGACATGGCTGCCTTGCCGATGGGCTACTACTGGTGGGTTTTGTGCATGTGGCTGCCCAGGGTGAGGCTCTTCAGGCTCTGTAGCAAAATACTAGCATAAAAACTGCTCTGCTTTCAAATGCCCCTGTGGTCTGAGTGAGGCACCTGCCAGGCTGTTCTGCACTGTCTAACAGTACTTACCATACACTACTGCCAATATGTTTGTTTGTCTGATTCTCTTCCTAGATCATTAAGGTTAAAATGTCAAGGGTGTTCTCAACTACCAAAATATTTTTAGTTTCAACTTTCATTGTTTATATGACTAATATCTTCAGTTAAATCAGAGAACAAATAAATTTCACAATTTTCTACCCAGAGATCCTTACGTTGTGATGTCACGCACCAAACTCTTGTCAAAAATGCTGCCCTATATGAAAACACACTCAATATTTGTGTATTGAAATACACTGTTTGGCTTTTAGGTAAAATAATGTGGAATGGCAGACTCAGGTAGGTTTTGAAGGCAGAAATCCACATTTAAATATCAGCTTTATTAGCTGCATAAGCCTCCAGTGAGTAAACCTCTTTGAATTTTAGCTTTTCTTCCCCTGTGACACAGGAACAAGACTTTGTAAGATTGTTGTGAGGATTCAACAGAAACATGTATAAAGCAGATAGAAACTTTAACAATTGCTATTTCCATTTATACTCTACCTCCTTTCCCCATCCATCCAGCCAGCCATTCATCTGGCAAGACTTTATTGAATATATACTACACCCAAGATCCTGGAGTTTAGGAGTGAACAGATATGAGATTTAGTGAGGAAGAGAGACACTGAACATTTAAGTGTCAAGCGTCCCTTATTTTATAAAAGAAAATCACAGGGTGCTAGGGAACAAATACAGAGAGAGCTCACCTCGCCTGAGATCTCCAGTGACATTTCACATTTGAGTCAAGGAGCCATTAGCTATGAATCTGTCAGGCTAACATTTGCCCAGGCCCGTCCCTTCCCAGCTGGGACGGCCTTTTATCCATTTCCAAACTTTATTGATCCTGCTCATTCCCTGGTTTCAAATAGTTAGTGAATTTTTGTTCCATCCCTATTCCCTCCCTGCACAGGACGTGGATGACTGGCCTTATTAACAGCTTGCCAGAGCCAGGAATGACAGCATCAGAGACGCTGTAAGATGCAGTCTGCACAGGAAGAAACCACAGTGTTCACAGAAGAACCACATGGAACCATAAACATTTACTGTTTGGCCTGACAATAAAGGAAAATGGATAGAACAAATTTTTAATATCTAAGTGGACTTCTCTAGCTTTTCGCAATTAGACTGAATTAGAAATAAGTAAGAGTCTTAAAATTTTTCTAGTTCTAGTATTAAAACCAATAACAAAATCTTGAACTTTCCACGAAATAACGGTGAAGTTGAAATAACAGTCATCCGTTTCATAAATATTTGTTAATGAAGATATTTCAGAAATTTACCTTTTCAGGGCAAACGAAAACCTACACTTGGGATTTTGTCATAACTAACATTAATTTTCACTCTTGATTGAAAAGACTTGTCCTCTCCTTTCTCTCTTCTCATTTCCCTTTTTTTTTTTTTTTGAAGCAGGATAAGAAAAAGAGAAATGGTCTGGTTTCTCATGAATGTCTTGTTTGTTATCAAAGGTATGCTTTTAAGCTCTCTTAAGCAGTAGGCTTAGAAAGCATAAAGAATGTAAAAATATCTTGAAAGAATTTAACACATTACTGACCTTCTAATTCTGACATAAAATGATCTCTCCCAGATAATGTTAATACCCTCATTGCCAGGTAATAGTTCTTACTTGTTTTTCTCTCTGGACACAGATTCATTGTAAGAGTATAGTTTTACTATTCTAAAGTTTATACAGAAGCATAATTATTTTTATATTAGGAAATATCTGAAGGAATTATACTGAAGCATAAGGTAAAAACTCCATTATAAACTGAACTCTGAAAATCTGCATTTTCAGTGATATCTTTTAGAATTGCTAGTTTTAAGGATGCTCTCCCTTCTGGATGCTTGTAGTTGTTAAAAGAAGTTGAATACAAACAGAAGAACAAGGACTCCAGATCCTGCAGGTCCTGGGATCGTGCTGGGTTCTTCCTGGTGTTATCACAGAGCCCAGGCAGAATATAATGTCAGCCTTTCTAGAACTTACCTAAAGAAACTGTAGTTTCGTTTTTGGCATTTTGAAGTGACTCTAACTTCTTGTTCATTGCCAATCACAAATTTTTAACCTAAACTACACAAGAAACTCACATGAAGTAGAAATGAGTAACAATCATTGACTCACATCTCAGTAGAACCTCTTTTTGGATAAGATTGCTTGCAGGATTAAAAGGCATTGGAAAGACATGACACTCACTTTCAACACATGCCTTCAAATAAAACACATTGAAGGCTGCAAATTGATTATTTAAAAACAAAGGCACAGTTGAGCCTTCATTTGCCTTTGAAAAGCAGATCTAAGATATGCCTTTTCTTGTCTGTCCTTATAAATAGACTGTTTCTGAGGCTGAAAATTTAGTGTTCCTCACTTGAATGGAAATACCCATCAAAAAAAGAAAACAATCACCTTTCCCCCAAAGTTGACATCTGTTGTATTATCTTATAGGAATCTGAGCATTTACAAGGAGAATTTTAAGGGGAATTTTAAATTTTAATAAGAGCAAAATTTATCTTAATGGAAATGAAATTCGAAACATTTTGATGTGTATTCAAAGTGGGCATGCAAATTCTGGTATCTTAATCTGATGCTACAGGAGACTTGAAACAAAGTAAATACTGGTTACACAGAATTCTAGGAGAGGTAAACCCAAGGGTAGACTTATTTTTCATCTCTGAATTTTAGGGATTATTGCATCTCTGATTAACTATTTGGGCGGTATCCGTAAGTTTTAGAAGTGCTACATATGGCTCGGCACCTGTGGCTCAATCGGCTGAGGCGCCAGCCACGTACACCTAAGGTGGCCGGTTCGAATCCCCAGCCCGGGCCGCTGGACAACAATGAAGGCTGCAACCAAGAAATGGCCGGGTGTTGTGGCGGGTGCCTGCGGTCCCGGCTGCTTGGGAGGCGGAGGCAGGAGACTCGCTTGAGCCCAGGAGTTGGACGTTGCTGTGAGCTGTGATGCCATGGCGCTCTACCCAGGGGGATAGCTTGAGGCTCAGTCTCAAAAAAAAAAAAAAATA
>CAUYQV010155644.1:0-14131 GCA_963574575.1 Galagoides demidoff | reverse complement strand
TCTTTTAAGGTAAGGTGAGATTCCTGTATACAACAGATGTCTGGTCTGAGTTTCTGTATCCAATCAGCCAATCTGTGCCTCTTTAGAGGACAATTTAAGCCATTCACATTGATAGAAATTATTGATAAGCCTGGTAAAATTTTCGTTATCAAGTTGTTTGAAAGTTTAGTGGACATTTTTAATTCTTTTGCCATTGTGGAAGTTGGAATTTGATCAAAAGTTTCTGAGCGAGTTTACTTTTGTGGTGGAGGATTACACTGGTCATTATGGAGGATAGGTCTGAGAATATCTTGGAGAGCTGGTTATGGCCAATTTCTTCAACATGTGAACGTCATTAAAGTATTTAATTTCTCCATCATAAATGAAACTCTGTTTAGCTGGGTACAGGATCCTGGGTTGAAAGTTATTTTGTTTTAGGAGATTAAAAGTTGATGACCACTCTCTTCTAGCCTGAAAGGTTTCGGCAGGGAGATCTGAAGTCATTCTAATATTCTTCCCCTTGTAGGTTATAGTTTTCTTATGTCTAGCTGCTTTTAGGATTTTCTGTTTCATATTAACTTTAGTGAAGTTAACTGTGATGTGTCTGGGGGATGTCTTATTCCGGTTGAGTCATGCTGGGGTTCTGAAGCTGTCTGCTATCTGAATTTCAGGATCTCTTGACATATCTGGAAAGTTCTCTTTCATAATTTCATGCAGAAGAGCCTCTGTGTTTTGTGAAGCAACTTCGTCACCTTCAGTGATCCTATAAGGTGAATATTAGCTTTCTTCGAATTATCCCAGAGCTCTCTGAGATAACGATCCATTTTTGCTTTCCAGTTCTGTTCCTCTTTGGATGTTTGGCCACATTCAAAAGCTTTGTCTTCAATGTCTGAGATCCTTTCTTCTGCCTGCTGCATTCTGCTACCAAGGGATTCTACTGTGTTTTTCAGATCTTTGAGGGCTGCAATCTCTTGCTTCAATGTTTCAAAATCTTTGGTAGTTTTGTCTTTGAATTCATTGAATTCTTGAGTGAACTTTTGGAATGCTCCTTGCATTTCTAATTCTATCTTTGCCTCTATTGTATTAATCTTATTTGCAATCCAAATTCTGAATTTGATTTCTGACATCTCAACCATCTGTTTATGAATGGGATCTTCAATTGCCTCTGCCACATCCTTTCTTGGGGGTTGATCTACTCTGGTCATTCATATTACCAGAGTTTTTCCACTAATTCCATCCCATGATTATTTTACTCCCTTTGGCTTTTCCCCTTGAGCTTTGTCAAGGACCCATACAGTGTTATGGCCTGAGAGACTGGGGACCTGCTTGGTGTGGTGGGGCTAAATGGCTCTGTCTTATTTTCAGTTGGTCTCTGTCCTACCCTAGTGAATCAGTTACTCTTGTTTGAAGTCTCAGCTATGGAGAAATACCAGCAATTAAGTTGCCCCACCCCCCTCAAACAACAATTGGGCAAGGAAAATCAAATATTTCCCTAATCATACACCCACGGTGCCACTTTGGATAGTCCTTGGGTGATTTGCCCAGTTCAAGGGGTCCAAATCAGTTATCCCAGTCAGCACAGGTCTTAGGTGGGAGAGTTCAAAAAGTCTCTAGCCACTAGACAGGAGGAGTCTGCTGGCAGCTTAAATATGACTAACTCCAGTGCTCTGTGAGGGCAGAGGGACCCACCCAGTAAATGAATTAGTCTGGGAAGGTTGATGCCTCCTTACCCACCTTGCACCCAGTCACTAGTAATCCTGTAGAGCTATGACCCAGTTCCCTCCAGTGAGCAAATGCTTCCAGGGTTTACAACTGCCTGAGTCACCAGGAGATCTGAGTCTGGCAGGGGGAGATGAGGCCTGATAACCTTGGGTGCTTAATGTAGGCTGGGGCAGTTCACTAAGTTCCAGCCCTGTGCCTGATTGATGTTGCTGGCAGAACAGGACAGAGCAACTTCACAGAATTTATTTCTGTCCCAGCTAAATTCCTCTGCAGATCATATGCTGCTGAAGCTGATAAATCACAACTCAGCCCTGGGCAGCAAACAATTAGAGTTTACACTCAGGTGTCAATTCCAGCCCCTTCCCACCCATTACCTTTGTCTCAGCTATAATTACCTGAGGGCTGGGTGCTACTATGTTCAGATAAGCAGTCCTCCGGTTCAGCCTCTCCCTGTAAGCTGTACATATTCTAGTCCCTGCACTCTGCCCAGGTTGATACCACCCTTAGGGCTTCTCTTTACTCACAGAACTTCCCAAATACTCTCCGTCAGAGGCTGCCACTGGAGAAAATGCCTGGCTTCCTCTGGTTGCCCAGAGAGAAAGGGTGTTTCTATCTGGAATGGCCTCAGGGATGTGAGCCTTTCCCCCTGCTGCAGCTGCCGCTCTGCAACTCAGGATACTGCAGCTCCTATATGGTTCCCTCTTAGCTGACCGTCCTCTCCTCACTCCTGTGCCAAAGAATCAGCACAGACCAGCACCAGCTCTTTCCTCCTCCACTCCTCTCAAGAAAATGCCCAAGAATCTGGACTCCATGGGTGACAAACCTCCAAACCTCAAGGTAAGAGTGGAGGGGAATCCTGGGAGTTCAGAGTTGCAGGTAGAGAGTATACACAGTTTTATGCAGTTTTGCAGTTTTATGCCTGGCAGGACAGTGCTGTCACACCCTAGTAGGGGTAGGGGGTCCAGTTTTTAGGGGGGTCTCTCCCATGGGATAGAGTGGAAGGATGTTTGAACTCTGTTCACTTGTTTGTATGGAGTAAACTGCAAGCCCTTCTTGTGGGGAAGGGTACTCCCATCTGCTTGGTGGTAGATTTTGTACCCTTTGATTGTATGTTTGGGGTCACAGCTCACTTCAGCAAGGTTGATGTGCATTCTTTAATCTTCTCTTGGCTCAGCTCCAAACTATCAGCTTACTTGCTAAACTTCTGTCCTTTAACTCTCCTTTTGGACAGGAGCCTCTGTGAAGAGCTGGCTGCAGCCTGCCATCTTGCCTCCGTCCCCTATTATTTCATTCTTATCCTAACACATTTTTTTGCTTCTTTGTGTTGGTTTTCAGCTTTCTCTTTTCTTTCCATTCATCTTGTTTGCCATCCATATTCTGAATTTCACTTCTTATATTTTGACAATTTACTTTTGGTTGAGGTTCATTGCTGTGAAATATTTTGATCCATTTTAGGCATTGAACTGGCTAGTTTTTTTATGTTGCCACAATTCTTTAGCTGGTTTCTTCTCATCTGAAACCTCTTCCTTCAGCTCAGGGCTAATAGGTTTGCAATGCATCTCTTATCCTACTTTGTGAGGAGGCCAGCTACCTGCTCCCTAGATAATGTTTTGTGTCCTACTCTGGAGGACTGACCCAGCTGGAGAGCAGTAATTCACTGAGAGTTTATAACAGAGCTAGTTCTTCCTGCATCATAATCCCTTGCTGGGGACTATTAGTTCAGAGGAAGGTATTGGTCCCCAGGCTGATTTGGGAAGCTTGGGTAGGAGGCTATATGTGTCCTCCATAGACATGTGGTGTGCCTTTGGCTGGTGCCAGGGCATGTTGTATGACAGGTCCTGAGTAGTTCAGAAGAACTTTGCCGATGCCTGGTTACACTGCAAGACCCAGACAAGTACTGGAACATCTTTGTGTGGAGCGATGAGTTGGTCCCTAGGCCACTGCTGGAGGCTTGGGTAGGGGATGGATAAGTTCATCTCCATTGAGGATAGCATTGTGGTAAATTGCTCTGCCTATGTATCCACACTATGTTGAAGGTGACATTTTGGTGAGGCTATCTAGGTGGTGGCCACAGGCATCAGGGCTGAAAGTATTTGCCTCATCCAGGTTTAGTTGTAATGGCAGTACATGGTGGGGTGTGGCTTGTGGTTAGTGGTCTGTGGTGGAGAGTTGGACCACAAGTGTGGTGTTGTAGGGGAGTGGCCTGCTGGTTAGTATAGGGCCAGCGAACTTGTTCAGTTAGTTGGCACACAGCACCAAGGGGCTTTGTCTGCGACTTGGTGTGTATGTCTTTGGGGGCATGGTCTTCCAGCTGGCACCCGACACCAAGAGGTGTGGTCTGCCACATGGAACTCAGGCCTGCAGGGGTGTGTGGACCCCTGCATAGCATGTAGGGCTTTGGAGCTTGTTTTTCTGGTCAGAATGCAGGACTGTGGAGCATGGCCTTCCAGCTTGTATACAGGTCTATGAGACTATGGACCTCCACTTGGCACCCACCCCCACAGGGGTGTGGGCTTTAGAGCAGCAGCACACAGGCTACGTTAGTCAATAATAGAACACATATATGATGGTGATTGCATAATTTTATGCAATGAAATGGTTGTGTACATATTGCACATTGAAATGTCCCTATGACCTGGTGATGTTATAACCATCATAATATCATAGTGCAACACATTGCTCACCTGTTTGTGGCAATTTTGGTGTGAACAAACCTATTGCATTGCCAATCATATAAAAGTGTACAGTATGTCCCAGCTTTTTACATTCACTCACCACTCACTCACTGACTCTCCCAGAGTAGCTTTCTGACTCTACTCATAGTAAATGCCCTTTATAGGTGTACTCCTTTTTTATTTTTACTGTGTATTTTAAATATTTAGATAGATTTATAAAAACATATATATAACATTGTGTTATAGTTGCTGATAGTACAATAACATGCTATACAGGTTTGTAGCCTTGGAGCAATAGGCTCTACCATATAGCCTAGGTGAGTAATAGGATATGCCATGTAGGTTTATGTTAGTAAACTCTATGATGTTTGCACAACAATGGAATTGTTTAACAATGCCTTTCTCAGATGCATCCTTATTGTTAAGAGATGCATGGCTCTAAATCTACCAATATCTGTATCTTATCTATATTATCTATATTTATTTCATCTATCTATCTAGATTTTGGATGAGGATTTGGCTTATGTGATTATGGAGGCTGAGATGCTCCATGATCTGTCATCTATATCTTCAGGTTGGAGACCCAGGAAAGCTAGTGGTATAATTCAGTTCAACCCCAAAGGCCTGAAAGAAGTCAGTGGTGTAAATCCTAATCTGAGGGGAGGGGAAGATGGGGGTGGGAGAGATGTCCTAGTGCAGTGAAGCAGAAAACAGAAAGGCCAATTCATCCTTCCTTTGCTTTTGTTCTATTCAGGTCCTCAGGGATTCTATGATGCCCACTCACATTGGGGAGGGCCATCTGCTTTACTGAGTTCACCCATTCAAATGGTAATTCCTTCTGAAAACACCTTTACACACACTCCTATTCAAGTTGACACATAAAATCAACTATCATAGTGACCCAATTCCTAAAGTCTCTGTCAATACATTTCTTTTGATCCCAAAGATAACATCAGGAAGAACATGATCATTGTCACTTTAGAGAAAAAGAAACAGAGTCAGAGACATTAGGAATTTTCCCTAATCAATACATCAAGCATTGAAACATGGCAGAACCAAGAATCTGTTGTCTTTTACTTTAAGACTATTGCTTTCCCATGCAATCAAGCTACTACTCATTATAATTACTATAAGTAATTATAAAAATACATCTCTTACCAGACTGGATTAGAATACTTTGCAGAATTGTCTCTCTTACCAGGTGTCTTTCTCTTTGAAATTGGATACTAGATTTTGCATAGTATTCATTTGGGGTGTTCTCATAATGCCTAGTACAGACACATGGACATAGATGGTGTTCCACAAACAATTTTTGGAAGAAACTAAGAGGCATATAGAGATAGACATAGTGGATAATGCAAGAAGGTTACTCCAATAAAGTTCTGAAACAAATCTTTTCAATTTGCGGTCATATACTAATGGCTACTTAAAAGCTATAGTTTTTGTCTTGAGCAATATGCCCTGTTATGGGGAATTACAGTTCCCTTAGAAGGTGCCAAGGTCCCCTGTCAGCCTGGGGGAGTTGTTACTTTAAGTTTCTTCAGCTTTATTAAAAATCAGCTTTCCTGTTGTGTGAGCCTATGTGCTTCTTATGTTGAATCTAGAAATCTGGGAGGATGGAGCCCATGCTCCTGATGTTCATTTAGAAGCAGTCACTATATCATGCCATACTACTTCAAATATTTTATCTTTTATTCCTGGAGCTATGGAGCTTTCCCTATTTTAATGCCTCAAACCTCTCATGAAGCAGGCAAATACTTACATTAAAGTCCTTGCATCTCTGTAAGACCTGAGCAACCCCCCCCCCCCCTTCTTTAGTTGGTAGTGCAGAAATCATGTACCTCTACTGTGATGGTTACACAGCCCCTTTCCATTCTGATGTAAGTAACATTCAACTGTGGAAGCCACACATTAGGCTTTGAGGGCCAGTTGTGTAAAGCCAGCAGATGTAAAATCTGCATGAATATGCCACACGGCCTTTATCTTGATGCTTAGAATGACATCTGAAGGGATCTTATATGATGGTAATTTTATAGCTTAATAATATGCCATTAAATTATAATGGATAGCCAGTAATAGATGCTCTGTATTCCTCTGAGAATAGGAGGGGAAAGAGAAAGAGAGAGAGAGAGAGCGAACGCATGAGATATCAAGTTTATATATATTAATATATGTGCCCCTGAGTGTTAGTATAGAAGTTAGTTTGGCTTTAAAAAGTATAAGGAGAGGGACTTTATCTAACAAATGGAATAAATATAACCTGGTTCTTTGTACCTGCAATGAACCCCCAACAATAAAAAAACAAACAAACAAAGATCAACAACAATAACAACAACAAAAGTATAAGGAGCATGTTTATTGCATGCCTGAGAATATTCCATATTTTAACTCCCTGGAGAAGCAAAGTGGTTTCTAGTAGGAGAAATTCCCTTTCTTCGCTTGAGTAATAAAAATCTTTCTTATGAATTTTACCCAGATTGTAACTGAAAAAAATCACCATTAAAATCAAAATCCAAAGAAAATGAGTCTAATTGTTAAGACCAATATATTGTAATAAATGAAAAGCCTATTTCATATGTATGAAAATAGTCATGTTTGCTGTGAGTTAGGGAAATAAGAGGAGTCTCTTCCTTTTGAGATGTTTCATTCCATTTGATAAATTATATGGCCAAGTTGAAAGAGGATTTGCATATTGACAACCTTGCTAATGCCTACTTCATTTAGCTGTCATGCATAATCACATGTATGAATGACTTCTTTGAATAGACCTATTTCTGAGAACATAATTATAGTATATTATATTTGTGGTAATTACCATATCCTTTGAGAGTGTCTTACATAGAATATCCTTTGACTTGTTTAGTTTTAGGGATTTTTTTAAAAAAGTGGTTTTACTTAGAAAATCATTAAACTAGGGCTTTTATCCAAATGCAAATAGGGCTTACAGTTGATAAAAATTCCTAAATCTGACCACGCAGTGCTATAAGATGGTGTGATGGTTAATTGTGGGTGCCAACTTGACTGGATTAAGAGATGCTCAGATAGCTGGCAAGGCATTATTCATTCTCAATGCTTCAGTAAGCACTGAGCCCACCCCTCTTCTGCTAAAAGGAAAACCCAGGTGGTTTTGCTTTTGATTAGAATAACTGGGCTGCCCCAGGTGTACATGTGATGGTTATTTCAAGAGGAGATTGGTTTATGCATTGAGGTTGGGTTGAATGGGGGAAGATCTACCCTTAGTGTGAGTGGGCACTATCCAAATGGCTGAGGGCACAGATAGAACAAAAAGGCAGAGTAAATGTAAAATTTCCCTTTCTCATCCCTGGAGCTGGGACACTTTCTTCTCTGGTCTTGGACATTAGAATTCCAGGCTCTGCAGCCTTTGAACTCCTGGACTTATACCAATGGGCCCCAGGTTCTTAGGCCTTAGTGTCATACTGAAAGATCACCACTGTCTTCCTTGGTTCTGAGGCCTTTGATTTAGACTGAATTATGGTATGAATTTCCCTGGTTCCCCAGCTTGCGGAAGCTCTATCATGGGACTTCCCAGCTACTATAATAACTGAGCCATTCCCCCAATAAATCCCCCTCTCCTTTCTCTTCCTATATATCTCATCAGTTCTATCTTTCTGGAGATACCTAACTAAAACAAATGACAGTCCTCTCTTTGTCACTTTGTTTTCTTTCTTCTCTTTATTTTCTTTCAAATATACTAATGACTTGTAAATCACTTACTGTGGGAAAGTTCATGGATACTATAGAAAAATAAAGTCCAAATTCAAGAAAGAGAGTGATGACTTCTTTCTAAAATCTGAATCTTTTTATTTTATTTTAGTTTTTACCTCTTGGTGGAGTTTGACCTGAGATAGTTCATGATCATGGTGTATAGTGTTGATGAAGAGGATAAAGAGTGATATGAGGATGTCAGAGGCTCCCTCTTCTATGTTCAGGAGATGGAAAATCCTAGAAAGAAGAGTGGAGAATTAAAGACATGATTGCAGTAACAGGACCAGTGTTTGGGAGCATTTTGTTTGGGGTTCTTTCACTTCCCTACCCTCTTCCATGTTTGGTATCTTTCTGTTTCCTGGGTCTCTAGCTTAGTTCAAATGGACTGTCTAGCTGTGAATCTTAGACACCTCCGGTCTTCTCCAAGTATCTCCTCTCATCTGCCTCACTGTTTTTATTCATTCCAGCTTGATTTATTTTTGCCAGCTGGTTCATATCTGTGGCATCACTTGTCACTTATCGTTAGCTGCTCATGCTTGAACACATATTTCTAGTATCATGTAATGGAATTACCATGAGCTTTGGGATTTAGAATACCAGAAACCAAAGACTGGCTGTATGAGCTGGGATAATTTCTCTAGGCTTTAGTTTCATTTTCATTAACTATGAAAAGAGGATACAAATTCTGTCCTATTAGAGCAGGGGTCCTCAAACTTTTAAAACAGGGGCCAGTT
Source organism: Galagoides demidoff (assembly GCA_963574575.1). Classification (NCBI taxonomy): domain Eukaryota; kingdom Metazoa; phylum Chordata; class Mammalia; order Primates; family Galagidae; genus Galagoides; species Galagoides demidoff. Next base: position 5,295 of record CAUYQV010155644.1, on the reverse strand, counting down.
CACTGTCCCTCAGACCATTGGAGGGCCAGACTGTAGGCCCCGGGACAAGACAGCTGCTAAGCAGGACAGGCAGTGGTGGCAAAACCACCCGGTGGGCTGGATAAATGTCCTAGGCGGGCTGCATGTGGCCTGTGGGCTGTAGTTTGAGGATGCCTGTTAGAGTATAAATGAAGGATTAAACAGGTCACAGTCTGAGAAGTGCTTACCACAGTGGCTGGCACCTGTTGTTTGCTAAGTACTTATTACCTTCATAAATGTCTCCTGACTTCCACTCAGGGACATGCATGTTTCATTCTGAAATGGCCAATATCACTGAATTTCTAGGCCCTGGAGTTCTATCCCTCTCCCTGTGCCTATTCCCCAAAACATGCAGGCTGTGGATTATGACATTGTGACAAGGATTACCAGTGATGCCCCCTTTTATTCACATATTTCAACACACTGCTTTCCTTTTACACATCTTTCCAACACCTGTCTACTGTTATTAGTTAACTATCTATTAACAGTTATCAGTTACCTGTCCATCCTGCCTGCTGTTGTCATTCCTGGCAGAACTATAAAGAAGAAAAGGAAAGAATCAATGGAGATATAATCTGAGGTTGCTCGGGACTCAGTAAAATAATGTAACTCATCAAAACTGGCAATATCTCAAGTTTAACAATAATACCAACAACATCTTCTTTTTTCCTATTTGCAGAATCCTTGTTAATGATGCTTTGCTCTCTTGTTACAACAGACCAGGAAGCTGGTGGTTTCCAGTTTTTTTTTTTTTTTTTTTTAATTCTTTGCAGTATTCTTCTCTGAAACCTTGCGGGTTTTCTTCTGTGGTCTTGCTTCTGCCAACTTTGCCATAAACTGTAATTTAGACTCTAGTTCTGACATAAATAGGCGATTTTGACTTTTCCATAGTCAATGATTCAGAAATTATCACCAAAAAATGGCGATGGCCAATTTTCCTGTCGGCAACATTTTCATTCCTTTGGCCCTTTATCTTTTATCTTTTGTGGCTCTCAGCTTTGACATGTTAAGGAAACACAGAGGCTCAGGGTGTTGGAAGCAAGCTTAAGATTCTTAAATGATCCCCATAACATCTCTACTGTGTGGTCACCTGGCCCATCTTCAATAATACCAACTACGGTATAAACATTAAATATCAAGGTAGCAGCCTTGTTCCACATTTAGACAGCTTACATTATGAGAAAGTTGCCTTTTTCATTAGCTCTTGACTTGATCTTAACATTAATTCTTGGAGTTAGATGGAGCAAACTTGGATTCCACTTCTAAATCACTTATGCTTTTCAAAGGCATCTATGTTGTATCCCCATACATGCTCTTCCCACTCTCAGCATTGTGTTTATCAACACTTACATTTCCACGAACTTTGCCATAGTTAATCAAGGGAGGAGAATTTATTATGAAGAATGATGATGAGAAAAAGAGAATGATATATAACTGCTGATATGGAAAAACATTATTAATGCACAATCAAAGCCATAAAACAGATTATGTTCTTGAGAGATGATTTTTTCAGATCACCCCTTTCCTCCCTCTAACATATCAGAAATTAAAACCAAAGGGTCTCATAACAGAAAGTTACCCTTCCGTTCCTAACAGCAAAGCCACAGGTAGAGATGTGTAGAAGTGAAAGCAGAGCCTACCTCTTTTCCATTACCAGAGGTTGACAATGGGAGGGGACCAGAAAGAAAGAGAATAGAAAGTAAATGATCAGATGTGCCTGCATTTCTCTCTGGACTGAGCAGAGTTGTGAGGAGGTAAAGAGGAGAAGTTCTGCAAAGAGGGAGAGCCTCCCTGACTTTTCCTGTAAATACCCTTCGTTCCCTTCATGCTACAGTTTGCTATGGAGCCAGAGGGCCCAAGTGGTAGCATTCCTGAGCTGCCTAAGTTCCCAAGGTGTATTGGGGCTGGCGCTAAGTTTCCGAGTCTCCCGTGTTCTGCTGAGATGTAGGGAAGTCTTAACAGCAGAGACTAGCAGGGGGCGTCAGGGGTTTGGAGCCAAGGGATATGAAAGTGAGATCAAATTGGCCAGGGAGTGAACTGACCACATTGGGAGAGAGAAAGAAACTCGCGATTGACTCCAGCCATGAGTGTTGCTGCCAAATGAACAAGACAACGTCATCCAGGAGACCAGAACACCAAGCTCATGGTCATTGTGTCTACTCTTTTACCCCTGGGCTCCTCTCCCCACTCACACACCCAGCTGCCTTTCAGGGGTGAGGAGGGGAAGGTAGAGGAAATCTGAGAGACTGAGCTTCCTTCCTGACAAGAGAGACTAGACATTGCCTAAAAGGACTATTTAAGTTCTCAAATCAGGCTAGGTTTAAACTGGGTTAGATGTCCATTTAAAAATTTTCCTTCTAAACAGAGGATGAGAAAAACTATAAACGAACAAAAAGTAACATTCTCGCTGCATATCCAAGTTGCGGAAGTGAAAAATTTTGACCTTCCTTATGCATCGATTATTCTCTAAAGACCTCTAATCATATGTGAAGGGACAGAGAAATTGTCACCATGATTTGACACCTAAAGTTTACTGATGCATGAAGTTAATCTCAACTTTCTATTCATGTAAGGGTTTATTTGTACACAGTGTGCTACATTAATTTTTCAGTACAGTTTTTGTGTATTTTTATTAAAGTACCCTTTTCTTTTGACATTTTAAAAGCCCTACTGGCATTGCAGCAAGCAATGCGTGTAGTCAGTGGTTTGATTCCTGTCTGTCTTGGCTTATTGTTGGTGTTTGTCTTCAGTGAGAGCAGGGCAGGAACTCCTGTGTTTCCTTTGCTGTTCATTCACTATTAACCTACATACACTCAGGATGTATTATTCTTTATGCTTTTACGCCACAGAGCTAAAGGACCTGATAACTCCCGTAATTTCAGTGATAAGAATTTTTAGTATTTTACTGCCAATGGCAGAGTTGAGGTTACAAACTGTTTTCTTTTATGATACTATTTTCAGACGCTCATTGTTTTCAGAAAACATTGTTCTCAGATTTGTCGAGATTTACAATTTTTTTCTGAGATATTGTTTTACCACTGGAGTGACCATGAATTATATGATTTATAGCTATGTTATTTGTTTATATCTGCTTGGGAAAGCAAGGAGATTGTGTTACAAGGTCATGGGTGATTTCTGTATTGTTTCTTAATTAAGGAAGCGTCAAAATATTTATTTAGCCTCTACTTTGTAGTAAGCACTAGTCTCTTGTTTAACCATGTCAAGCAGTGGTGCTGGTCCATGGAAATCTCAGTAGATGGAGGCTGTGCTGAATGAGTGTCATTTTTCCAAGGAGCTCCAGACAATATTGCTTGAACTTAGAGGAATGTCTTTAAGGCGGGGTATTCTTGAACCAAGCATGGTCCAGGTAGAAACATGTTGGGAGGGCAGGCTTGTCAGTGCCTCTTAAACCATAGCTAACATTCTACCTCTATGCACCACCAAAGTGGTAGTGAGGAGAAAATAGAAATACCAAGAATTGAATCACTGGAACCAAGTGAATCCTGGTGCAACCTCCTCCTGGTGACTGTGTGCCTTTGGGTATGTTACATAACCTTCCAGAGCTTGAATTTTACTTGTCTGAAAATTGGGGACAGGAGAATGAGACCTGCTCATCTCACAGAATTTTGTAAAGATGAATGAGGTTGTGTATGAGAAAATCTTTTATAAAGCATGCTTCGTGTTCAACATAGCAACATTTTATTTTCCTTTGTGTAGCTTGGCTAAAGAAGAGGAGTAGTGGTTGGAGGGGTCTTTGTCCAGGAGGGACACTTACTCTTTCTAGATTCTGTCCCTGCCAGCCAAGTATTTCATCCTACTATGGGGATGTGCTCCCTCACCAGAGACTGGGCGTGGAGTGTAGCACCCTCCTTCTGTCTCTTTGGCTTACTCATATTCTGGTATGTAGCGAAACATTTAGTCTGTTTGGAATAAGTTAGGTGGCAACTGGGCATATTTTCAAAGATGGCAAGCAGTTCTCCTGCTGGTGGTCTTCTAAAGAAGCGCAGGCTGTTACTAGAGGGATGTTCCAGCAGAAGATCAATGGGAAAAGTTATTTATATTCACAGTCATCCAAGTAAAAGCTGCATGCATAGATCAAACTTATTGTAGAACTTCTGGTTGTTTGAATATGTCCTTCCAAGAAGCATGTTAGTTTAGTAATTCCTGCATCCCCCCAACCTCTCCAGTATCTTTATTTCCATCATCTCTTCTCCTTCTTTTCTTTTTATTAAGTCATTTGTACATAGGTCATGAATACATGTATGCCACTATGGGATTCAATGTGTTGATTCTTTGTATAAATTGGAGTGCTCACATCCTACGAGTCAACACAGCCTTCGCCTCTTCTCCCATTACTTTCCTCCAAACCCCTTCCGGCCTGGTGACATGTTGGAGACTCAGAGGTAAGTCTCAGATTCACTAGTTATCACTTTGTCAAAAATTGGCCCAGGTCTCAAGTTCCCTCCCTTTTCCTTTTGGAAGTCAAAGCTAAGAAGTCTCACTTCGGCTTTTTGCCGTGACATGCTTTCCTTCTGAGATGATCATGTGGAAACTAGCCGAGCTGTTTGAATGTGGGTGAGGTGTGGGGGGGGTTCAAATCACAGCGGGGTATTATACTTGAGAAAATATGCAAACATTAAAAAGTGACCCTGCTATATATATATTTAGAATTATTTACTGTGGCAGAATAAATTCATGGTCACCTGCTCTCCTAAATAAGAGAGCTTTATACCATGTGTCTCGGTGGTAGGATCTATCCTATGCGTTTAATTAATTTCTAAGATCAGGACTTAAACAGATGCTGAAAATAAAAATTGTGCCCAAAAAGAAACCACGAACTAGGGTAAAGATGCTTATTTTCAGGTTACATAGTCTAAAAAAATTGTTTCAAATTTTTATAATATGGCATATCTTACTGGGCCTGGTACAAGCAGCCACGGTGTGCCAGGTGGGGGCAGTGAGACATCTTGTTTGTTGACTTCTGTGGCCCTGCAACACTTGTTAGCTCAGCTCCTACTTTGCTGTTGTTGTTGTTGTTTGCAGTTTTTGGCCAGAACTGGGTCTAAACCTTCCACCTCTGGCATATGGGGCTGACACCCTATTCCTTTGAGCCACAGGCACCACCCTACTTTGTCCTTTCTAATTTATAAATTCTATGCTATAAATTTTTTTCTAAGCATTATTTTCACTGCATCCTATAAGTTTTCATAAGTTGTGTTTTCAATTTTATATCATTTGAAATATTTAAAATTTTCTCTTGATATTTCTTCTTTGACC